>LYUA01000611.1:139443-152441 GCA_002093875.1 Calopteryx splendens | reverse complement strand
TAAGGTCCTTGTCATCAATTCTCTCCTCGTAAAAGCTTCCTTACCTAATGAGATTAACCTTCTAATATCCAAAACGCTGCCTAAATAGCAAAAATGTTGTATCTGCTTAAGCTTATACCCTCCCACCGTAAAATTACAGCTAATAAATTAACGGATACCTTAAAACATAATAGATAAAAAATACTATCTCGATTAATTTGTCTATACATTGTCGATGTCCATGCGATGTCTACATAGTACTCTATACATTGTCGATGGGAAGTAACTTGGTACTATGGTAATGGCTTTAGAATCATTAATTTCGATGGAACCATAATGGAAGTAGTGTGTATATAGAGGTGATTAAATAGGATTTCAAATTTCGCGCCGGGAACCGTCCGTAGTACTTTTACCGTTTACCGTTAATCTTTTTCAATACCTAGTTTCTTCCCGCTTACTCTGGTAGTAGTAAATTTCCAGCTCCTAAGTCAAATCAAGTAATACTTTCGAGGAAATTTCTGGTCGTCACCCATCCTTACAGTACCTCGGCATCCCGCGGAACTGATCCGACGTCAGGCGCCAGCTATGGAGGCTGAGCTCACTCTTTGGTCGGCAAGAAAGGTCCGCCATTTCCGTATTGTACCCTTGGGACCAGATAAGCATTGGGGGAGGGCTTCGGCAATGTAAGGGAAGTCGTTCGACGTCATCCCGAAATTACGCCTTCGTGTAATGCCAAGGTCGATCCGAGTTATTCTACGGCGGCCCAAGGCGAGCGTTAGGCCGGACGGCTCCAACGCTGGATACGCGGTCGCAATGAGAGACCAGTTCAAGACTCGGAAGAAACTATTGTCAAGTGGAATATGTCAATTGAAAGTAGTGGTAGTTGTTGGGTTAAGTATCGTCGTTTTTCACTATATCATGTGGTGCGCGAAATGATTCGTCCTAATTCAAAGGAAGGGATATTTCTCTGGTAAGATCTAAATATCATCTTGTTCAATGGTAACCCAGACTGTCGGAAATATAGTTGCTATACTCCAAAGGGGCGGGCGTCTGCCATTGCATGGTGGTCGAGAAATTCTCCCGAATGAGAGCTCTCCCGTGAGCGTGAGAGAGGTTTTTATTTAAAAGTAAAATCATGTGCAATGCAGATTTCGTTACTAATTTTTATGATTTTGGAGTGTATGATAATTTTTTGCATACTTCCTCTGATTTCCTTAAGCTCTTCCCCAGTTGAAATATTTTTCATGTAAGGACATTTCCTGGCGTGATTTGGTACTTAGTTCTGAGAGGAGGGAACTACAGCCCACCGATATCTTTAGTTCAGCACACGAAAATGGCAAGAAATGTATTAACGTAGAACTTTCACTGGAAGTTCAAAGTGTATGCATCTCGAAATACATTCGATCGCCTTCTAAGAAGTATATACTCCCATTGGGCATTGTCTTCTCCTTAGTTTCCGCACCACTGACTGAGCTCAAGGTTAGGAAACCTTAACCCTTGAATAAAACCTGTGCGCGACCTTATTGGGCATTATTTGGATGAAATGTTCTCCTATTTATTTAAAAATACACCAATGTTGCTAACGCGTTCGTTTTTTAATATTTTGACTCATTAAATAAAAGCTTCACAAAAGTAAAAGGACTTCTTCACTTAAAAAAGTTTTCAATTTTGTTTCCCTTATTTTTTTTCACTTTTATTAATAATGTAGTGGAGATGGTGGTAGCCCAGTGGTTGTAGCGCTGGGCTACTGACCGGAGGGTCCGGGTTCGAATCCGGATGACGCCTCTTGGCACCCTCAGAAGCACCCAAGCTGTGTAAGTGCCATTTTTCGGATACCAGGTCATCCTGGGAAATCAGAGGCGGTGTAGGGAAAGGAACTGGCCCTCCTACCCTAATGTGTAAATTTCACATGTTATTGGGCTTAGTATTGGGTGAGCTCTACCCTCACCTACCAAACTGACCTTCGGGCTGATCACTGTGGTTTTTATGAATAATGCATGCAATATGAATCGTATATTTGGCCTGACTTAATCGCTGAACATTTGGCCTTCCCAATGATTCAAAGATCCCGAAAACAGGTATTTCGTACCCTGTCGATGTCGACGTAATCGTTTCGTGACCATATTTGTGTCCTTGGCAGCACGCATTCGGATCGACAATGGAATTAGCCCGAGGAAATTATGACCTATGGGCAAAAAGAGGATGTTCAAAAATAGCAAATGGAGTAGAATTGTGACTGTCTCACTGCGTAGCCTTAGGAGGAAAAATAAAATACTGTGCAGTATCCTCTAAGCGACCGTTTTCCCCCAAAATTAACCTCCGCGGATGTAGAGGTCGCCTTATGCTTGGCTTAATATATGTTGAACTTTTGTAAGTTATTATGTTATAGAATATGAGATATAATTTTAATTTCAGGCTTATGCATACCCAATGTACTTACAAATAGATGGATAAAATGTGTCGAATTAGTTGTCACCTCTTGGAAACACGTGGAGTAATGAAATAATTAAATGACCGATAAAACATTCCACAGAAATAATTTTTTGTGAACACTAACGTGGTTGAGTGTAAATGTGAGAGTTTAGAGGCGTGGGAATGAAAGGAGATAAATTGCTGGATAGAAAGGGAGGCAAAAGAAGAGATATGATATGTACAGGTACATATGATATGTGCCTTTATGGTTAGCAAAGAAAGGTAGTAGAGTGGGATAATTCGATGGCTGCAGAAGCGTTGGATGGGTTGGTTAGAGGTTTGTTGAAATCTGTCATACGAGGTAGAATATTGCGTAAAGGTGGGGGATGATAAAGAAAATAGTTTTCGCTCCGACGGAAAAAATTGGTTAAGAAACTATGAGGAGCTAAATAATAGATCGAAAGTGTTTAAAAACTTCACAATGTTGAATACTTAACAATTGCAGTATCCAAGGGCATACCTTTGCATAAAGCGTGGTAGTGATCATTCAATGCGACCACGTTTCAATGAGTTTTGGTGGTGGTCGAGAGAGCGCCTGATATTAGCAAAGTTGTTCCAATCGAGTTGCATGAAATTAAATATTTTTTTAAGAAATGAATATAAATTCACCATGTTTCAAATAATGGTAGTAAATTCTCCACTCTACCATCGACATCCATTGAAGTTCATTCACGTGTTTAAATTGATTATATCTCTGTGGGAAGACGGGGGTGCATATGCCAGATGATAAACCCGATAAAACTTTTTGAATTTCATGGTTCTCCGAATTTCAATTACTGGGATAGACGTGATTCGCTAGAGCTCGAGTTTTGGAATATTTTCCCGGTAATAGGCGGATGATAATTACGACAATTATAACTGGCAGTGTACTTAACTTCTCTTTGGAATCCCTGTGACGGCGGGAATGGAGGGTAATCAGGATCAGTTTTCAATGGTTAGTGACCAGCAGTTCCTTCATTAATCACTTTTCGTTTTAATTATTGCAGAAGCATGGTGGCTTCAATAGTAACAACTCCAGTTGAGCTGTTTCGTGTCAGTCTATGACACCCCAACTCCGTCCCCTCCCTCCCCCCCCCCTGATAGCACGTAATCACCATCCCAGTGCGCTTAATCGATTCCTTGCGATTCATTCCGCGCGAAGCCTGCTCATTTGGAAAGACATTAAGGCTTTTGATTGAGATTCTTGTCACCTCTTCCGTTTTATGAGACCCTGGTGTCTCTCTCTAACTCTCCTGCTCTTGTTGCATTTTTTTTTGATTTGTTACCTGGCGATCACCATGGTGAATTTAATGGGATTCCAAGGGCCACTTTAAAGTGATCCACTCCGTCGCAATGTTAACGCCTCTCGTCCCTCGCCTAGCAACGTCAGCTCGTGCACGTGGTGCCGCATACCGAACCATCCTCTCGTACCCTTGGTGACTACGTGCTCCGAGAGGCGCCCTTTACCCGTGGCTGTCGAGTTTGAGAATGCATTACCCGAGGCCTTACTCTCGACCTCGGTGAGTGGCTCATCAACCCTTTTGAACCGGGCTGGACACTTAACGTTGGCTTCTATTTTTCCAGAGGGGTATTTAAATGTTGCCTAGCCCTTTGTGTTGGTCTCCGTTAGTTGGAGACGCGCTGCGGAATTCCCGATGATATTCTGAGTGGAGTTTATCTGGAGTATTTTTATTTTTGAAATGACCTCGCATAACAGAGTAGAACCTGGAAAGATTATATGCAGGAGATGGTATTTTTGTATTAAAAGACATTGATTCAAGTTAATGCTTCGCTTCAATGCAAAATTTCTTCCCAAACGTATCGCTGAAAAATTAGCAAATCAGCCGTATGTGAATGTTAACAATGAAATTACGTGAAGGACTATAGCATTTTACGTAACTGATAAACCATTTGATAGTTGAAACATTAGATTGATACTGGCTGGTGGTAGATTTAAACTGGCTGACATTAACTGGAATTGCATTATATACTCTGACAATGAAATATCTTTTTCCTGAGGACTTGAAATATTCGCAGTTGTACTCTTACTTATGTTTTCGACTTCTTTGGCCGATTCGGCACTTCATCTACTCCCTTCGTAGTAAGTTTACTAAGGTAACGGTTTTCCATGGTCTAATGGTAATTTATTATACTGTTGGATGATAAAAATTGCACTCGTATGTGAAGCCCCGTTAATGCATTTTTTTTTCATTTTTAGGGTAACATGCTTTCCAACCACAGCTGAGTGTCCACCAATCGGTAGAAGTGGGAATATGCGGAGATTATATTTTAGTCCATCGAGAATATTGTCATTGTCGTGTGTCTGTTACAACGAATGCTAACCAATAACTGAATATGTTTTCGGTTCACAGTGCATGTGCAAATACAATTCAGTAAAATATCGGCATCATTTGTTCATCAGCCTCGCGAATGACCGCAGTGGGAATTTTCAGCGATGCACAGAGAAAAGATTTCTGGAAAAAAATTAATTTTCTGGAATTTTCTATGCTCGGTTCGATGGACAGTATGCACATTAATCATCCCGGTCTCTAGTTTATGTTAGTTATGAGTTGGGGTCACCTCAATCTAATAGAAATGAAATCACCTCGTCATGTGAAATTTAAATGTTCAGGGTAGGGTTTAGTGTATCTATCTCTGTGCCAGCTGAGGTTTTCCTCTTGAGCCCTGAGGCCTCGTCAAAGCTCCAAGCCAGTTCATAAGTCATCTGAAAACAATCGTTAATGCAACGAGTTTCATTTTAAACTTAATACCCGTGGCAATGAGATGCGGTAAGGGCTGGGAAAACTTATTGTCAATGTAAGGTTTTCAACGACAAAATTGTAAAAACATTTAAATTGACTTTTAACTTTGAAAAACGAGCCCGTGGTAATGAGAAATTTGCACCACTTGGATTTTAGATCCAAGGCATCATCCGGGTACACGAACTAAGTCCGGGTATGACAAAGTTATTTTACATCGATGTTATTAGAAATTCTTTCCTGTATTAAATCGCAAGAATCGGATCCACCTGTCGCACCCATGGAATGAATGTGGTCTCCCCGTCCTTTTCACACTTAGATTTACGTGCTCTATTATCTGATCCGAAATAAAACACTCTGTGATCGTGGGTCGCCTGTACTAGCCACTGTAAATGCAATTCGTGATGAAATTCTTAATATATGCAACTCAGTTACCGAATTTGATGCACCTCGTGTTTTCAACGTCCTATATCATAGCCTTGTCATTATATTTTGCCAAACTTCAGTACAACAGTAGTCGAGAGATTTCTTATAGTAATAAAAAACATTTTAAAAAGTGCGAAAAAATTTAGTGCGAAGAGAACGAGTATTTGGTCTTAGGCGATGGTGCGAGGGAATAGGGGACTGGGGTTCAATGTTCACGCCAATGTGATGGCTTTGTGCAGTGATGAAGATGAAAGAGAGAACGAGTCTACGGTGAAAAATTTATCCTTTTTCCGTATCAGGAACACGCTAGAATCTTAGCGCTAATAGTAAAATCTATCACTTTCTATTTTTACTTCTGTGTTTGTATGTTAAAGAGCAATGGGATTTTTAAACAAATGCACGTAGGTATACAGTGCCCTTATTTAAACCTGTTTAGTAAAGGGTTGGGTGGTGTTTTCGTAACTTCCGTGGAGAAGGTTTATTTTAGCGATTCTCTTCTGTTGGTTTTCGCAGATGCTTTTCGAATTAGATTGAATATCATTCGGTAATTATTATCAAAATCTGAAAGTCTTATCTATTGATTAGAGTTTAACTAGGATGGAGTTTTTGGTTACGTAATACCCATTTTTCGTTTGGAAGGAGGCCGCCACTGAAAAAAATATTTCGTCCTCCAAAGCTCAAATAATTATGTTCCAGCATTTATTCTAATTCTATTCACTGTGTGCTATATTTATGCTGGGTAAAGAGCCCTATGCAGAAATCCTTTCTTAGGCACTGAGTGACATCCGGTGATAAATATAATACTTTTGGGAAACTAATTTGCTTCGCTAAGGCGCCTTGCGGGTGTTGCCACGTATGGAGCGCTATGCCGCGAGCGAAACGTAGAGTGTATGTAATGTGTATACGTACACCTCCATGCGTAGAAATGCACGAAAACTGTATTACCAACCTCAAATCCATACCATAAACGATACATATCTCAACTGATTTGCCTATCTTGAATAAGTACGCTTTTCCAGTTGTGACTAGAGTCTCACCACGAACGGTCATGAACTCGATTGAAGTCTAGCTTGAACTCATACTGTCCAGTGTAAATGGATGAACACCTCCATTTGATCTAGGAAAGTGCAATCTAACACATTTCACCTGATAGTGAATTCAACCTAGAACTCTGAACGATCTCTTATAACTTAATGCCAAAGAATTATGCTAAAAGCAAACAACCATATTTAAATGTAACGGTATTTCCTTTCCATAAGAGAACATGGAGAATATCGAGGACTCTTCCTCAGATGGATTTTGTATTCTATCTGTCATTCAGCTATTTCTTTGAACTTGCTCTTATGTCTTAAGAAATAAGTAATATCCGACATCTTTTACTTTTCTTTTACGATCGAAGCACCCCATAATAAATATTTTAAATGGGTTCAAAAAAATTATTTTGATATGTATCATATATTGTTACTAACGTTTGCCGTCGTTGTTAAATGAGGTTGGATGTGCTCACGGATTGCTCTGTGCCAGCACCATTTATATATCATTTTCTTATGATCTGTCGCTCGATGGATGAAGTGATCCGTGAATCGCTTTCCAATTAGAAAAAAACAGCGGTGTGGTTGTTGCACAGTCGAATGAAAGATTCCGCAATTTGCCGAGCTCGTTTCTGAAATTGAACTGGCAATTTCACGGCTGAACGGATATGGCGGAAGGGATCTTATGAGGGTGTTGCAGTGTGAAACGGTTTCGGTAATTAGAAATCGATTCACAGTTTTCAAGTTGAACTAGCGGTGTCTTTAGTTGTGTAAGGTTTGCGTTTGGTGATCATATAGACCAAAAAGGCGAGGCGGCCATGGCGTATGGCAGTGGTGGTCGTTTTGCTTGAATTGAAACCCTTCCGTAATGTTAATCTCATTTACTTTGCTCCCCGGGAAACGGCGACGCGATGCATAAGATTGGATATACGCCAGCTTTTTGACTGTGTACTGTTGGCAAGCAGACGTCTGTCGTTATGATTATATCTAACAGCGTCGTCAAGTTTCTCTCGGCGAAAGGCGTCATTTTGGAGAGTGTTTGTCGATAATGATGCAGAGAGTCTTATATATCCAGAACTTGATTCCAGCGCGCGCTGATTGATTTGCTTCAGACTTCTGTCCAGGTGCCTACATCGGATCGGATGCATAGCGATCTCGCGATCAGCGAGCGAAAAAAAGGAATGCTGTGTTGCGTTGTGCTGTAGTAGAAATACAGCGAAGATTCCTATCTGCTAGGACAGAATGGTTATAAAATAAACAAAATTATTAAGAACTAGACGGACAATGTAACACGAAGGATAGAAAATCTGCATTTCGGTGGAAATCAGTTTCAGAAATCAATCGGAATTTTTATAGCTGTAAAAAAATAAGTTGAAGGTTTTTAGCAGGAATATTTGCATCTGAAGTTCAGTCAGTTACGAGTTAGTGCTGTTTTTGTTATAACTTATATATTCCATCTTCAAAGAACCCCGCCGCCAATGATGACGACCACTCCCTCTTAAAGTGTCGGAAAATTCATCTCGTAATGAGAACGCGGATTTTCATGTTTTTTCTCATCAATTGTCCTGGCCTTCATTTATATCAGGATGCTGGCCACTCCTTGGTTCATCAAGCACATTTCGTTCCATCATTGTTGTACTCAGTTACCCATTTCCTAACCATTCCGTCATCATAAATATCAACATTCTGCCGATGAATTTCAGCAAATTTGAGCTTTCTTGCATTCAGAAATTTAATATCATACCGTATTTCACAGTTGGCGGAATATTCTATTGAATAGATCATAGCAAACATTAAAAAAAAGATACGGAAATTACCTCAAAAACGGTGGAAACAATGTCAAAAAATAATATAAGGTATGCTCTTTCATGCCAAAGTAAGTTCAAACAAAAATGCTGAGTGTGCAGTAGTATTAAAAAAACGGTGCTTTACTTTTGAACCTCTTTATGCATAGCAAGACCCGTTTTCTCCATACGCCTTAAAAAACGCAGTTAAAAAAATTCCGACATCAATAAAAATAGCAACATCCATTCCATGATCAATGAGTGATATCAAAACTTCTCATTCCCAATCCAATTCCGTTAATACCGTTCTCATTCCTAAACTTCCTTTGGTCCTTGAATTCCCTGACGTGAATTGTTCGGTGGCTTACTGTGTAAAATGATGCAAAATATATAGGTGCCCCATAAGTAGTCGCGGTTTTTAAAATGAAATTCTCGAAGCGAAAGGTAATAATTAATTGCAGCGGAATGATAAATGCTGAAGCTTCTAGGCCTAGCAGCTTCTAGAGAATTTATGGAACACTATCGTGTTTCCAGGGAACGGGAACCCCTTGTGAATCCCTACCATTAATTTAATAATAATAACCCGGTAGATTTGTCAGTATTGTATGCATTTAACTGAACAAGCTAATGGATGTGGTTTTAATAGTTTATGGTAAGGGTCGATGATATATATTCACGGGGATAACAAATTGGGGGTGCTGTGTTGGGATTGGGATTCGGGCATCAAATTTGCCTTACTTCTCAGCAGCCTCATATTAATATCACGCAACGAAGAGACAATAAGCGCACGGAAAAATTGCAGCATTATATCTTTTTTAGTAGCATTAATTGTTCTTCGAAGAAATGATTAAGCAGTGGTCATCGATTCGTCACACATAGTCATTGACAAACGTGATAGCCGGGTTGCACCTAGGTCGCAGGTTCGAATTTCGCGTCACATATTCGATTTTTATGGTTAATTCATCGTCGTAATCCGAAGCCATCGGAGAACCTTTTAAAATCCGTTGATAAATGTTTTCCACCGTATATTGTCGCATAAAATATCCATTTTTAATATTCAAATGGAAAAGATATTTTATAGCACTTTTTTCCGTCTCCGATAATTCGACTGCATTATATGCTCATTGTGTGGTTGTCTTAGTTTTCCTTGTGTTTTTATTTCTCTTATTTTAATTCCGTGCCTCTTTTGTTGCAGGAACCCATGAAGTCCAAAGCGCCGCAGCTACACTTGGAATATAGGTTTTATAAACTTTTAGGATCTCAAGGTGAGTTGAATTAAATTTTATTTTAATTTGTATTGTCAGTTAGCTAGTATTTAAATCTGCTTTAATGTTTATCATGTCTAAAGTATGTTGTCAATTAATATTGGTGTATCATCGAGATAATAGACTGGTATTCAACTTATCTTAATAATTAAGTAATATTACCTCATTTATATCGTTCGAGTGTGTGTGAATTCCATTATTCTGACAATTTCCTGTGTATTTAAATAAAATGCAAAACATCAGAGTAAAATAATGTCCTATGTTAACTAATTGTTTTATTAATAATTTAACTGGTTTTGTGTTGATGTTTTTACCATTTAAGTATACCTCATGATCTCCTAAACAGGTATCGTTCCATATTTTTCTGGTTTCAGAGTGGATGGAGTTTTTACTTATTGTATGAATTTTGTCATTTAATGCACGTATGTGCACTATTTCTTGTAGCCTTTGGTTATAGTTTATTTTACGGAGGGATCCATGTGTTCAGTCTACAATTTCTAACTTAATTAATTGTAATAATTTCTTTGGTATCGTTACAAAATTTCAGCCCTGTTAGAGCCGCAAAATGATTTCTTTGTCCCTGGTTTCGGTGTAGCTTGCTTGATATTATTATGTTGTCTTTTTTTACGGATTATATGTACCACGTCTTGATTCTCTCTTAATGATGTTTGAATGATTCTGAAAATATATATTCTGGTCACTAATATTGCCTTAAAATGGCTATCCATTGGAGGGTATTAAGGGGGAATTAATTCAAGAAAGCATTCCATCGATGTTTTTTTAAGAACGAGTCAATGAGCGTTACAATTGTTTTCATCCTAATGCGACCCCAACTCCTCGTGGCAGTTTGTAGCTTCCTAGGTCCCATTCCTTTGTGATTTTGACCTCGCCTCTGTTTCCGGTGCTCGATACCATATTGTGCACGTGTAGAACAGGCGGTTCGCACACCAGAAGCACCTATTGCGTAACAGCGTAGAATTCATCGTATTCATTTACCGCATAATTTACCGCCTTCACTACAATAATTGTGGTCATGGCTAGTCTTTTAGGGGTGTTTTCTCACACTAAACGGCCATCAGCATATATCAGGATGGTGGGAAGCTTTAAGTGAACTTCAGTGTTGCCTCTTTCGTAAAATTGCTTTTGTCAACCTGTTTAGGTTTAATATTTTTGCGGTAATTTGCAAGGCTTGTCTGAAATAACCTACTGTGTGTAGCGAATTGTAGCATTTTTTTTCCAAGTGTCCGTTCCATTAAAAAATATTGTCTCATGAGCGCTGTCTTGGATGTATATTCATTTTATGACTCGGGAAAAAAATACAGGGAAATGTTACTGGTCCTCAATGAAATATATTTTCAGTATTAACTATATTTTGTTCAGTTGGTCAAACAGCGCTATTTCGATCACCCGCTGGCAAAAGGCGCTCTTAATTGTTTCTAAATTGTATACTGGAAACTGGAGTACATTCCGTAAAATAAACTAATTCACATATTCTTTTAATTCAGATTTTTTTCCAGCTTATAGGTTTTGCGGGCGCGGATCCCGAGTGGTGGTAGTAGGTGGAGTAGGGGAGCGAAAGTAATACGACACCGGAAAGTGGGCGTTATTAATTATTTTTTATTTTTCTTTAGAATTTCTCGGCGGGTGGACATTTTAAAAACTAAACGCGATCGATTGGCGATGCCGCTCCCACTGCCTCTTGCCGCACACCCGAAGAATCTCCCTTTAGACTAGCGATCAGGGTCATTCGAAAAATAGATAGTTAGCTGCACGCGTGCGAGCAGCGCGTGCTGCTCGCACAAACTCAGTATATTTTCCTGTTAATCGGCTGGCAGCGTTCAATAGACGACAAAGTAATGTATACTTTGTTTTCCATTTATTGAGGCACTCAATATGTAGATTGCCTGCTCGGGCGAACAAAAATGAGATTTTGTTTCACCGTGGTTGTCATTTTATTGGAGTGTTGTGATTTATCTAAGTAATTACATAGATTTTTTTGTTTTCATTGTATTTTGATATTTTGAAGGCTCTTTGTCTTTTAATTTCATTGCTCTTATTTATCTTTATATTTGTAATTTCCGTAAGCAATAGTTCTTTTACTCGTTCGATCACTTCTTCCCATTATTACTCCTAATATTTAAATAAAATGTATGAAGTAGATAAATTAAGCAATCCGGAAAATTAATCCTTGACTTTGATTTGACCTTGAATAGATGGCTACTACTTCTACCTATTTCGATTATTGTTCTGCCGCCTTCCTCAACATTCTCCGACCATACATTTTAAATTTTAATTTATTAGATTGCTATGACGCTCTTATAATAAGATATTTTGAATTTGCAGTAAAAAAAACATTTTATTTAGAACAAATTGCATTAATATTATGCATCTGAAATTAATTAGAACTTGTATCTAACATAAATTGTTAAAATAGTATTGGTTTCCAATAATGTATTACGTAGGTGATATCTTTCTAGCACTTTCTGTTCATTGATCTATTTTTACCTTTCGAATGTATTTGAGAAATTAAGTGCAACTATGCATATACATTTTCCCAATTTAAAGAGAAAGAGAGCAGTTTGAAAGTTTGATCAATTCTTGAAATCATGCAGTTAATGTTTACGGTCCCTCGGAAGTTCATAAACGTGCCTTAACTAATTTTTAAGGAACATGCAGTAGTGTTTTAATATAGTGAGCTGGAAAGTAATATTTTTATGCAAGCAGTACCAACCATTTTGCTTGGCACCCTTTCGCCCCGACCCTCTCAGTTGTCAAAGTTATTCCGGTCTGGTTAAAAATAATATTGTGTGTAACATTGTTCGTGAATCAGCGCTCGTACGCATTACGAGGTGCTACTTCACACCCACTCGTCTCGTCGGCTGGAGGTGAAAGGATTCGGGCGAACCAAGGAAGTGCAAGAACCCGACCCCGCGACCGCCATCGCCCCCGTTTTATCCCCCATCCCCCCACCTCTGAGTCACACTCCCGAAGTCTTCTCCCCTCTTGGTCCCACCTTCCTTTCATCTCTCCGCGGTCCTCTCGCATCACTTTCTTCTCCCACACTTCCTTCCGAGCCATTTGACGCGCTTTGTTCGCTCTCGTCTTCCCTCGAGTCCCTACTCGATGCGTTTCCGTTTCCGCGTGGAGTCATTTCCCCGTGAAGCACCAGGTTACTCTCCCCCCCACTCCCCCGCCGCTATCCCCGGTCAGGTGATTGCGGTCCGTGCGGGACAAGTCTTGTTTGCCAGTGGGGATCATGGGGGCGAGGGGTGATTTTCTGTGTCGGTGAGGTTAGTCAACTGT
>LYUA01000611.1:110679-124253 GCA_002093875.1 Calopteryx splendens | reverse complement strand
AGCAGGTCGCAAGGCAGCACGCAAGGCTCAACGCTGGGGAAAACGCAGGCAAAAACGTCCCGTGTGATCCCGGCTTAAGGTGAATGCAGGATAAATTCATTTTGTCGTTCACGTACTTAATCGGTTAATCATCATGTTAATCGTTTCTCCCGACTTCGGCGCCATGTAATGGAGTTCCTTCCCTCTCACATTCACGTTTTGTTTCACTTTTAATCAAAGAAGACGATTCGATTTCGGATTAAAATCGTATTTAGCACATCTATAGGTCCAAACGAGCTAATGTGTGCGGGACGCGATCGTATATTTCTAAGCATGTTAGGTTGTGTAATACTGAGGTAAATGCCCAAACAGATCATTTTGAGCTGTCATGCCCATAGTTGTGACTCATTGCACTAACGGAGGGAAATTCGCCGTGAAAAAATTATTTGGCGTGGCCCGAATACGAACTTTTCTCCGAACAGGTGTTCAGTCAATTCGCCTGGCAGTAACAACAGATTTTCGATGGTCGGCATGGGCGTATTCATCACTCGTTAGTGCAAAAGCGGGAAAACGTTTTGAATGCCATGCGAGTGAAAGTTACAATTAGTTGGCGGAATCGACTAACCGAGTAATTCATAAGTTAATTTATTGCACGTAAAATAAATATATTTATTTTATAGTATAACATGTGACTTTGCAAATTTTACGTCTGTTGCAAGGGTTGTATGTTTGCGTTGGTTTATTGATGTAGAAAAAGTATGTTGCGCACCGAACTCAAGTTTCATTGCGTTCCAATGGTTTTGTGGATTAATTAGCGAGCTTCTTTTCCCTTTAATGTTGCCCTGTATAATTTTTCTAAGGAGCGTTTGTATCCTGAGAAAAAAAATTTCGCTGCCTAAGTATGAACCCTCAAGCTGGAAGGTTATAAAAATGCCATGTGACCAATATCTAGCTTATTTTCATGTACTTAAATATTAAAAACTAGGAGATAGTGGAAAGGCTTCGTTTTACTTTTCAAGTTCAGTTCCAAGAGTATTAGGTGAAAGGTAAAATTTTGCTTTAAAAAAGTGCATGGAAATGTGTGGATTTCGAAGGGGGGTAAGCTCTTCAAACCTTGAATAGCATTCACCTGTCAGAGTAATCCACTTTTCGAGTTTGATCCGAGTTAAAGTGGCGGTCGATAAATTGAGTTGAGCTTATGAATGACGTTTTTCTTCTTATCTCAGTGAATGCTTGTTTGGAATCAAAATCATATTAAGATGAAAATCCACCGCATACATTTTATTTATAATTTTGTTCAATAGTTTCATTCGATTCGTTCGTCTTTCTTTAATATCTTCTTTTCAATAAGTCCCACGAAGGCGATTTTATTTTACTTATTTGTGAAATTGTGAGCAGAGTTATTCATCTGGGAGAAATGGTTCTCGCACCATTGCTTTCACGTTTAGCGGTGTGTTTTCATGCAACCGTCCTCGCGATGACTTGGAAGAACTCATTTATTTTAATCGACCTCCAGTTAACGCCGTAATTAACGGAAAACAAGGGGAGGTCCAACAACCTTAAGGATGTTTTAGATAGGGAACGGTGTGGAGATGATCTCTCATCAAGACCGATGGCCCGTGAAATCATCTCATGCGTGTGATTTCATGCGCCAAGATATAGTTAAGGGGGCAAGGCCCTTCCTCTGGGTCGATCAGTGTTTCCCCATTTATGTCCCACGCCCTGTAAAACCTTAGAGGTACTGTCCGCTGTTTCAAGAGCCGCCGACCACACTTGAATGCCTGACGTGGCCCTTAGAGATTTTTTCCTGTCAAAATTTGAATGCAATTTCGAGCTTAGTTTGCTTTTCCTCTCAGCCAAAACTGTATGTTGGTAAACTTTAGATCAGTCATTGGTAATTATTTTTTATGGTCCCATGTTAAACTGTTTAATGCTATTTTTTGTTAACCGCGTTTTGTATCGCATTATGTTGTAAGGGTCTGTTTTCCCCGAGTGAGGCACTAAGTACCATCGGGTGGTGCACAGGAAGAGCATTTTTCTTTTCCTATAGTTGCGCAGGATTTTAATAAATATGTTGATGTATACATGCATTCGTGTCAGTTAAATCAATAAAAATGTTTTAACGCAGTATAGTGATTAAATACTAGTGGCATTAGTATTCGAAGAAGATCGCGAGAAACGCATTGGTAAAGTTAATGGAAAAATAGCTAGTGATTTAAAAATCTGTTACGGAGTGTCAAGATGCGTGTAAACCTAGTTGTATTGAAAATCACTTAGATTGTTAGTTGGAGTCAAATTTTGTCGTTTTTTGTATCAAATGTTCGATTTTTGTATAAAAAATGCAACGTGATTCAGGAGCACTAGTAGAATATCTTATAATACTGCATTTAATGGACACACACCTTGACACCAGACTTACTCCATTCATCATATAAATTCATTCAACATTTGCAAATTATCCCGTAATTAGATGGCAGATCAAATTGATGCTTACAAAATGTGAGTTGAAGACTCCATCGAATTAAAAGAAGAGAAGCATTCTTAATGTCTAATTGGTGCGTTAGTGCACACCACCTCACCCATTGATTGCCTGTTCCTGGTTCATTCTCGAATTCATGGGTTGTGTTAATTCTGGTGCTCGGGTCCCTTGAAAACCTGACGAGGAGCCACAAGTGGCTTATCCGAAGGCTCACGGGCCACCAGAAGCGTTCGTATAGTGGATGCATTTATTCTTCAATCATTCCGTTCCTAGTTAAAGGACAATGAGATGATTCCTAAGCTCAGGGATGTCATATCCTTTCTTATATTCCCTTACCTTTCTCTCCAATGCAACAACAATGACGCTGATTTAGGCCACGTTAGGGGGGAGGCGTTGAGAGGTCGGGAGGCTTATTTCAAGTTAAGTGAACCGGGATCCTCCCATGTCTTTATTTATTTAGCTCGTTCCAGTTTCCCCTGAAGGTGTTTTACATAAAAGTCAGGAATGATTTAGATTTAGATGGACGATTTAGGCCACGTTTGGGCCGAGGCGTTGAGAGGTCGGGAGGCTTATTAAAAGTCAAGTGAGCGGAGATCCTTCCATGTCTTTATTTATTTAGCTTGTTCCAGTTTCCCCTGAAGGTGTTTAACATAAAAGTCAGGAATATAATCAGAACAATAAGGCATAACTTTAAAGAAGTTGTATTTAGCTATCCGGAGATATTATCAGAAAGTGTATAGGTATTATATTTCCCCAAAAGTTTTATGTAAAGAGGTAAGGCAGGAAAATACTCGTTAACACGAAGAAGTCATGCAAATCATGTTTGGCATTTAAACGTGTCATTTTCTATCAAGTGGTAAATATTATCAGAAAAAGTAATATTTAATCCATAGACAGTTCATGTGATTTTGATAAATTTGTTAGAATGATCAGTGTCATAATGGGGGTAACTGTTAACTTATTTAGGGGTTCTTTAGGTGCTTTAGACGAAGGTGGGCAATGTGTTGAGGATATTAGGAGAAGAATCGAGTAAGTTAAAGAGCTCATTAATGGCAGGGACCTTAAACAATCAGTAAAATATAAGTAAAACGTAGATATGGAGCGTGGTATTGTATGGCTTGGAAACTTGGTCGTTGAGGCAAGATGACATGCAGAGGTTTGAGGAGAGAGAGAAGAGGAAGGAAGAAGAGAATTTCTGGTCATGGTATGAAGGGAGGAGCGAAGTCTCTTGGGAGAAATCTAAAGAATGCAGGAAAACTGAATGCAGGGCGTATTGTATGGATTGTTGAAGACGGTAATAGAGGGAAGAATGTTACCTAAGTGAGGCGCATGGAGGAAAAGTATTCGGCATGTTAGACGGAATGAAAGGTGACAGAAAATATGAGGAAATGAAATGTTGGTTTTTGAGGTGTTAGTGTAGTGTATCCATCAGAAATCTACCCTTATCGATAGATATCGTTTTTTGTGCAAATATAAGTCGACCTTTTACCAGACATGGTATTGGTAATTTTTTACACGAGAAGTGTCTCTCTGCGATATAGCTTTCATGAAAATAGTAAAAAAAAAAGATCACGAACCTCGTCAACGCTTGGTGCCCAGTGCGTTGTATCATCCGGAAAGCGAATAAGTAGTTCTCCGAGGGAATTGATTGACATGTTACCAATTACACGTGGGCTTCGATGGCTTCTCGATTCCGCGGACGTTGGTGCGTGGAAATGAGCCCGCGTGCGGTTGTGGGCCGGGCTGCTTTGGGAGAATCGATCGCTCCTCGGTTTGCCAGGAGGTGCACACGTGTCGGCGCCGGGGAGGGGGCTGGACGAAGCGGCCCTAGGGGCGAGAAGGTGCGGGGGGGTCGACGCGCATATGACGCCGCCGCTATCCCCTCCTCCCGTCGATGTAATGCAATTACGGGGGTTGGCTGAAGCGGTGGGAGGGTTAGCGCTTCCTCCCTCTTGCCCACCCGCCGCCTTGGGGTCCCGGCCGCCCCCTCCCAGTCCCCTTGCCACACGCCTTTCTCCTCTTTCGGTCTCCCCATTCCATTAACCCTCCCATGTCACCCCTCCAACTGTCATCTCCCTTCCATCTTAAACTCCTCCTCCGCTCTCTCCTTCCCCCCAATTTTCGGCATCGTTACCGAAAAACACTTCTCCGAACTCTTGAGAGCCTGACTTCGTTTGCCTATGCTTCTCGAAGGACATTTTTGGAACTGTGCCCCGAAAGAAAAAAATAGTGAAGGGATGCCGCAAATGTTGCCACTGTCCATCTATGACGATGGAAACTTGCTAGTGTGAAGCCAAAGATCCACCTACGATGTTAGCAAGCGTTAAATACTCAAATTTGATATTTACCGCATCTAACTTCTTTTCAACATGTGTCCTTCAGGGTAAGGAATTTGTCGATCTTGGCTCGAATTTCTGAAGTCGCTCCATTGAAACAGACGCTTGGGCATTCTACTCATAGTTCTCCTCAGACCACGAGCAATCAAGAAACCGCCTGTAGTGAAGAAAGAGAATCTAATTACTTAGTGCAAGTCTATACTTTACATATATGACAGCTGGTTCATTTTATACCATCCAAAATAAACAATGCGAGTGACACTACTGTAGTATGTGTTCTGGCCTAGGTGGATTTTTACTTCGTAATAAGATTGTCGCGTCGTTCATTTTTGAGCACACTGGACAACCGTTTCAAGGTTTGACTCTAGTTATAAGTAATAACATTTGTCATCGTTCCTTGAGGGTTTAAATAAGTCGACAGGATACTTCCTTGAACGAAAGGGGTGGCACAATACCGTCCTTGTTGGTATCGTTTCCTTGAATTATTTAACCTTTAACCAAAGAGTCCGAATGCGTTCATATCAAAGACCGAATCGTTGATTCCGGGGGTGAGTGTGATTCTAAAATTTCTCCATTTTTCTGGTAGTGGTCCAAAACTTGGACGGAGATCCAAAATGTAATATTTTTCCCTGCACCATTTTCCTTACCCAGTTAAGCACAACCTTGGATGGTGGTGTACCATGATGCAATGGAAGGGAAATTCGGAAGACCGTCAGTAAATTGGTCGTAAAGTAGCCCGGAATTAGCCGTTATTTCATGGTTTTCCATTCCATGTGAAAACATTTTGAAGGGGCAATTGCAACGTAACTCGGCAGCCTTTGATTAGTTATTACTCCACCGTCGATAGTAGATGATTTGAAATTGACTAGCCATCATACTTCATCCAAAAAAAAAGTCTTTTATTACTCATTCCCTTTTGGCATTAAAACATTCTATTCCGAGGTGGTGTACTGAATCTTGCGAATTACATCGGCATGTTGCTCAATACTCGTGGACGGAGAGATTTCCGCTGAGAATGACCCAGATGCTCATTCTGGGCCTTTGACATTTTCTGAGGCAAAAGAGGAGCGATCGTTATTTTTTCTGCAAAAGCGAAAATTTTCCGCAGTTTTGAGAACACGACTGCGGTTGGTGGCATTTAAAAAAAAAGAGGCGACATTTTGAGTAGCTACGAAGCCGAGGGAAGGAGTTCTGGACTTCTTTGCTTGAGGATCGCGTCTTTTGTATGCGATCGTGAAGGTTCGTGTCCCGGGCATCCAAGGCACTGAGTTAAGAGCCGTCGTAAACTCTCGCATGTGGTGATAGTTTTTTTTCTGGTCAGTGCACGACTCTGGGGAAGCACGAAACGGTCTCACGAGTTAAGTAGATGACGGCGATTTCGTTCCAGTGACTTTGATCTTAAACCTTCTAATTCTAAAGTGATTCCAAACGCTCTTAAAACACTCGAATGCACCTTCTAATGGCATTTTTTTGTTACAAGTATCTCGAATAAAATTTCTCTTCTGAAGGGAATGCATTGCGTATCTGTCCAAATCGACAGGCTATGGACACGTATTTAAATCATGTGTGTAAGGGTTTGTATGGCTCGTCCGATAAGCATGGAAGTAATGCGATTACCATTGTACTTTTTCTTTGGAAAGCCCGTTAATTCGTGAAAGCGTGTAATTGTCATTTTAAATTTGTTGTTGTCTATTAGTGTGAAGTAACAGCATTATCAGTTAGTGTTTATATCTGTTATGTTAACAGGATCTTGGAAATGATTGATTAGCTGATAAATGGCCGACTCCTCTCGCCATCGTGTCGGTTAGCAGAATATGATGGAATTGCAGATTTGGCAAGAGACTCAAATTCCTGCGTCAACTTAAATATTTGTTTAAATTTAGGTGTAAGGAAATTTATCCTATTGACACCAATGGTGACACATCCTTGCTGAAAGGAGTGCGGACAATATAACTATTGCCACCTAATGGTGACGAAACATGTTAAAACCGGTCGTGACGCACAACGCATGACTCTGGAAATTAATTCAACCTTACAAAAAAAAATCGAAAAAATTACGGGGTTAGCGGAGTAAATATAGTTGCAACAATGTTTATTTTATTCCTATGAAGAGTGTCAGTATGTTCAAATATGTTGCATTTTAGTAAGTTCCCTTTAAAATCTGATGCAAACCGATCGTTGTGATTCCAATATATTTCTAAAATTTCTTCTTCAACTCTATTCGTTATTCCTTTTATCGCCGATTAAAAAAAGTAGGCGATAAAGAGAAAAGTAGCAGTGGCCTCCTAGTAGTTTTAATTTTTACCTTGCCTCTATAATTCACGTTTTGTGAACGTTGAGTAAATTCCCTTTTTAAGTGGCATACAGTATTTTTAATCGTTTTAGTGGATAGTAAAAAAGAGCAACATGTGAAAATAAATTTCGGAATATCCTATCCATGAAACAATCGAATAAAATTCACGTATGGCTATGCTAAGATTAATCCAGGATCGCTCTCCTGCCGGCATTCGCTTTTTCAAGGGATTCGGGCAAAAACGGTGTGAATGAGCGCTTATTGGTTCACATTCTGCGAATCGAAAAATTCATGACTGAATCATAGTACTCGAATTCTCCGCGTGAAGCGTGTCTGTCAGCGTGGGAGTTCAGATTTCTGAATTACTCACGTTGGCGCGATGACTCTAATTTAGATAGATTCAGGAAATGCTGCTTGGGTTTATTATTGAAATTAACTGTAATTATTTGGGTTGGCAGAAGAATTGTTATGAGCCATAGGTAATAATATGCGAGAGGTCAAATTGCTCCGTGGCTAATGTGTGCAGGCTTCCCATGTGCACCCTTTGGCGCCTTTCACCAAAGTTTAGCTGGATGCTGGATGAATCTCTCCCCCCTTCTTTCGCTTTTTTAAATTCAACCCGTCCTGTTACCAAACTATGCTTAAATGTAACGTTAGGCGCCGATGATTTCATAGTTGAGCGTCCCATCCCACGAACTAAATAATGTGTATAGGATGAAGGGACCCTTATTGTATGAGGCAGACGGGCGCATGTATGCTAATAAAATGGTATTAAACCTAAAACTTATTGCGATACATATTTTGCAAAACTGCTGTGATTTTCGAAAAAAACGCGTCAAATTTAGTCGACCCACGTGCGTTGGCAATTTCGTGATCCCGAAAAAAATATGGCATCCAGCTTCTCGGGTTTGAATCCAATTCGACGGCCATCGCACGTCAACCCTGCGCCACTTAAGTTGCGTCCACTCGACGCACTGTTAAAAAGAATGCATAGCATACGACGTGCTTCCAGTTGACAACGATGGACTCTCACATTGTTAATTCTTCCGCCAATCTAACAAACCTATTGGCACTTTAGTGGTGTCGTTTTCCAAGTATGTTTCCAGTTCTCGGTCATGCGATACCCCTCCAGTCTCTCTTGCATCATCGGCGTCGTCAAAATGTAGGATTTCTTTCCAGGTGGAGATGAGTGAGATGCTCTTATTTCTTTGGCGCTTGATGCGCCAAAGGGAGTAGGATGATGATGGGAGTAGTTTTGGGTGGACGTAGGCAGTAAGACATGTTCAGAGTGTCATTCAGTGTTTGATCTCGTTTAGACTCGCGTAGCATACGAAGTTGTCCAATCCGTGGCCGTAAATGTGTTAAATGTGATGAAAATTTTGAAAATTAAATTTGTCGTTCAGAATATTAAAACCTCGTTGCATAAGTAACTTCTTCAGGTTTCAGGAAATTAGTTAATTTAAATTTAATGGTCAACAGTATGGGTATCAATGGTTACTTCTGGCGTTCAAGTTCAAGCGAGCCACGCTGAAATTGGCTCCATGAAATCAATGAACCATTGCAGTAATTCTTTCGCGCACTTTCTAGTCTTATCAATTTCTCCGCGATTATGTAGTAGCTCAGATACGTGTTCATAATTACAGAGAACTGATTAAAAAAATTAAACTTTCCGGAGATCGGATTGGTGTGGTGGCTAGCGTACTGGCTTCCGACCCAAAGGACCTGTGTACGAATCCCAGTGGTGGCAAGATTTTGTTTCAGTGGTAATCCAATCCATACTTGGGTGCTATGTGGAGAGCACTTAATGTTGTTCTTCGTCCGTTGGGTGTGACAGTTAAACTGTGGAACCCTTGGTGCATTTCGTTAAGATTATTCTAAAGCCGGCGTCGGGTTTTTCTCCCACTTTCTTCCATTCACTGAAAATTCTACCTGTACCATTTTACCCACCTATCCCTAATGGCGCAAATTACCTCAGCTGTCGGTCGCATCCCCTAAAAACTACTAGTACTACTACTTCGCTATACCACCTTGTTTTAATATCGCAACGAGAGCTTTTTTGCCATTGCTAAAGCGATATAGATTGAGATAGTGACATTTTAATTTAATCTTTTTTTAAGATTTTGAAATATTGTCTTCAACAGCTATGAGCTGAAAATTCCAGAGTTTCGTACGTTTGCGTAACGTGGGAATTATTTGCACCTTGGTCGTTAATTTGGATAAAATATCATCCCTATAACTTAATTTATTGGATGTTGCAAATCTTTCCTGGTGTTTTCGCCAATCTTCTTCTCCTCCAGAGGAAAATTAATTGTTGTTGTGTTAAAAACATTTTTAATTGTACATTCATTGTCAAAATTTTGTATAGTCACAATTGTATATGAAATTTCCTTATTTTCATCGGCCCATATGTCAGTAGTAGCCCTTCAGTATCCACTAAGAACGTATTCCTGTTATGCTGCAACTAATTCACTGAAGATTTTTTTCCTCTTACCGAACATGATCACATATTGTGATGGGATTAGGTAATGGTTCTGATGTATCCACATTTCCATGCTTAATTCAATTTTTAGTAGTGTCTTGGAAAATTGTCTTAACCCCGCCCGCATTTCCAAATGGCCGGATATCTCAGGTGTACAAATCAAAACACGCTTTCATGGCATCTTCCTTGGCTCGCGTTGGGACTTAGGGGGGTGAAAATTGATGCTCTGACACTTTGGTTTCTTTCGGCGCTTCTAAAGTGTGCCTAGTAAGGTTTGACACTCTGGACTAAGAGTCATTCCACTATAAAAGCTCTTACGTCCTCTACACTTCATATATCCTTTTTCCGGTTGCACTAGCTCAAGCAATAGAAAAATATCTTCCTCACATCACGTTTGCATTTGCGGTCTATCAGCTTATATTCACTGGATTTTAGTTTTAGGTATA
Source organism: Calopteryx splendens (assembly GCA_002093875.1). Taxonomy (NCBI): domain Eukaryota; kingdom Metazoa; phylum Arthropoda; class Insecta; order Odonata; family Calopterygidae; genus Calopteryx; species Calopteryx splendens. The sequence goes on along the minus strand of LYUA01000611.1, from coordinate 114,241 downwards.
ATTCTTAAGTAATTTTGTAGCTTACTACAGTTGAATAAATAATGAAGGAGTAACAGAGTACTAACTGAATATGTATAAGCACATTTCTCGCACTACGAAATTCCGCCTGGTAAAATTATGCATAAAATTTTGCGATCACAGTTAACACTGTGATATAATGGACAGCAGTGAAGGATGTTTCTTCCCACGCGACGAAGATAACTACGTGTTTTGTGGGAGGATTGCCGATGCGACCAATGAGATATGCATTCACAGAGAAAGAAGCTATGGTTAGCTCTGAGTTAAGAGAGGAGGCCCAATAACGTTCATCTTTCTCATTTGGTTAGGGATTTTTCCTCGCCTCTGTAGACAAAGAGGTAAGGAAGGGTCATGTGTTAACTAACAGTCTCAAGGTCAGTGGTCCCAAGGTCGCTCTGATTTTATTTTGTAGCGATGTCCTCACTAAGACAAGACTTTTTTTAGATCGAAATATTCTAAGGGTTTTCTTGTCCACGCAGGTCTTTGGCATAACAAATCCGCAAGCGTTCGCTATTCGAAGCCTTCTCAACACAAACCAGATGCCCAAAAGGCCCGACAGAAGTATATAATGTTCATTGTAACTATATATGTAGTTCGTTTTCGGTCGGTCTAAGATTTCAGTGGGACGACTACGGGTATTGACCGACAGAGCCAAGTCGGGGCCGCTTCGGAACGTTGTGAGAATCGAGACTACGGCCCGTGCGCCTGTGTCATTTGATTTCGTGTGAGTGGGTGCGGGATCTGATAAGCATCACAGATAGAGACATCGCGGAAACATCCATCGGATGTCCTTTTCCCTCCCAGTAATATTATGCGCTCCCGGGTGATGGGGCGTCGCCGCGCGATAAGGAACATGTGATGGAGAATTCCCTTCGCCCCTCCCCTCCTCGATCGCCGGCCTCCCCTCCCCCTTCGTCCACCTGTTGCGTCTTCCGCGAGCGGAAGACAGCTAAGAGGACTCGCCTCTCCCTCCCAGAACCAGTCGCCAGACTTCCTCCCTCTCTCTCTTTCTCTCTCTCAGCTCCTCTCCCCGCCCCTCATCCTCCCCTACGCCCCCTCCGCCAAGCTCCCCAGCCCTCCCCCGGTCGACATGCCCCCGTGCATCGACCTGTGCCTTTCCCATAGCTCGCCGGATATTATGCGTCTTCAGGCACGGTCTTGTTTCCCCCAGGCAAACAGGGGAGGGTTTTTTTTCGTGTGATTACCCTTTCATGCGGTGTTGGTCGCTGTGTGCGTTTGTGCCTCAATAGACTTCCACCCCGGCTCATCGAATTTCTTTCGAGATGCGGGGATGGGCTTTTGGAGGTGGCGTATGGTCAACGTGGAAGAATTTGGTGCATCCGCCGTGAGAGGAAAACATTAACTGGGAGGAAGCGTTGGAGGTCTTCGTGTTTTGTGTCGTGGGTTTCACTTTTTTTTTCTTTTAATTGCCACCGTGGGAAAGATCTGCTTGTCCAGCTGTTATGGAGTGGTTGGAGGGAACGAAATTCAATTAAACTCATTTGCTGTTGCTCTTGGGGTAATTATAGAAAATAGGTCCCTTTTAATCCGTTCAAAACTTCTCTCGATGCACATACCGTCTAGGAAAAATAACTGGGAAGATAATTTTATTTCAGTTTGTTAGTGCATGCATTTAAGAGCGTTTCGTAGCGGCAAGATTAAACTTCGCGGAGAAGTTTGGACCACGAGTGAAGACTTCAGTTAATTAATACGCCAACTCCACAACGACGAATGCTATCAATCTTTTAGGACATAGGCGTCTTGAGGATAATTAAAAAATCACCGATTTTGTACCCCATTATTTATTTATTAATGATAATCTACCGGGAATGGTAGGCTTTTGAGGATTACCTCCTCCACACGACACTAAAATATCAACGACCTACACTACAATAGCCCATTCTTCAATTCTGCTTTTTCTACCTCCCTTCATTCCGTCCAACATTCCTAATCCTTTCCTTCCTCTGCCTCGATTACCCAACGTTCTCCCCTCTTATCACAGTCTTTAAGAATCCATTCATTCCCTTTCATTACGCCCTGCACCCACTTTTCCTTCCTTCGCTACCACATATGCTCTTTTATAGTAATTTTGTTGACTAGAGTTATTTTGGCAAACTGTATGCAATTTCAATATTAGTAATACTTGTAGTGAAAATTAAATCGGGGGGCTTAAGCCGACTCGACTAGATTAAATACACTCTCCATGACCCTGTGCTTCATTTCTTTTTCTCTTCACGTACAACGTTTTCGCCCGATTAGGGTGTAAAGTATGGTATTCTTAAGTCATTTAAAAACTCATTGCTAGAAAGGCGGCAGGAATGAAAGAACATACGATTCCGTCGGGAAATCGCATTTTATTAAGATAATTTTTGAGTTTTAAAATTATGAATTTGCCTTTTCCTGAGTTTTTCACGAGAGAGTTAATGGGGAACGCTCATGTTCCCCTCTATCTCAGCATCACATTCTACTAACTTTCATTCCTCTGACCAAGATATTTCTCCTTCAATTATGATCTGCGTATTTATGTGCTACTTCTTTAGTTGAGAGCGATAAGCTTTTATAGCACTAGCACAGTTGCTTTTTTGTATGTGCAGGTTAAGAGAAGGGGTGTGCTATGAGTATTGTAACATTTGTTATTCTTTTCCCTCGAACAATCACAATTTTATACGTTTCTATATGAATAGAAAAACAAATGATGTTTGTTTCCACTAGTGTGGTACCCTTTTGACGCATCCCTAAGGCCTTTATTAGTTTTAATGATTGCGAGTGGCATGAGAGGTTTCATTCTGACAAAATTTAATTTATTTTCCGTAATGTATGCGGAGTTGAGAGTCAATAAACAAGCTCTTCTTCAAAATGTAAAATTTTAAAAAAATTATGTTTTCTTTCAGTGATTAACACTAATTATGCATACCCTTGTGTTTTTCTTGAATATTAATCCATATTACTAGTGTGACTGTCCTAATGTTTTTTTTCAGGGACTATTTGCTGAACTTATATTTTTATGTCAATGATGTATAATTTTGTAGTCCAAAACCTTTTAATTTTATTGTGTGGATTGTATGTATATGTGTAATTTCCTTGATTCATTCTATTCTCTTTTTGCCGTTTAAAACCACTGTAAGAAATTGTGCAATATACGTTTTTGTAATCATGTTTGAAGCTAAACCCGCCCAGTTTGTTTAAATGATGAAATTTTCCACTTCTAAAATTTGAGTGTTTTTTAAAAGAATGTAAGTAGGCGTCACCTGAAGCAGCTCGTCAAGTTTGGAGCGTCGTCTTGGACCTCAAGTCTTTCCCTGGTTTGCTGAACCCTTTTTCTGTCGGCGCTTTGCTATTCGTTCGTCTTCCTCAATCTCCCAAAACTTCTTCTCGTGTTTACACCCCACACCTTCCCCCCCACCCTTCCCAACTCATCTCTTTCCTCCCCCCTCCCTACCTCTCTCTCTTCTCCCTCTTGGAGTTGGGAAATTATTTTTTCCTCCGCTCTCTTTCAGGTGGTGATATATTTAGATCCTCGGTATCTTTTCTTTATTCGTCGTTC
>LYUA01000611.1:85361-98274 GCA_002093875.1 Calopteryx splendens | reverse complement strand
GCCGGAAATCGATGGATCCGGGTTCAAGTCCCGGTTCAGGCGAATGATTTTTGCACTGAATTTTTCGCAAGGAAGTGTTTTTGCCTGTTATCTAAGTCGTCGTTTACTTATCATCGTGTTGTCATTTTGCTGTCACAATTTTTACACGAACCACTTTTTAAGAGTCATCATTAGAATTTATTTGTTCTGAATGAACTTTGATATATTTTAATGATGAAAAGGTTATTTTACAAAATTTAAAATAATATGGCTTGAAACTGTTTTGCATCGTAACTATCCTTTAAATTGAAAAATGCTATGCTCTTCCCTGGAATCGCCTCTTTATGCAGAGTTCACAGGTAAATAGCCTTTCGGACGACATTATAGATTGTCATTTACCAAGGAATATATCTAATATGTATAGAATACTATAAGGTTCTATATTCGCATGACGGACGTGTGATAATGTGGTTGTGTGCAATTCGGAATGTTATCAGGCATGCTAGCAAAAAGATATCATGAATAAATTTGAAGCGTTTAAGAAAGCCCTTGGAAAGTAATGGAAGTGGCGCGTGCGTCCGATATCTAATCAGGTTTCTAACAACAGTTTTGACACACTTCGCGCGGGTAAATGCCCAATTAACGTATTCCTCGCGACGATGCGCTCGGAATGTTGGACGCTGGTCACAGTTGTTGCGGACTCGATCCAAGCTCATCAGGTCATTTAAAGCACTCGCTCGGAAAGCCCTCAGGAACACGAGACCCCGGGAATTGGCGACTGTGAGTGGGCGAGGCTCGTGTGTGTTTGCAGGGCCTTGCACCAGATCCCCCATCCCTCCCAAATCGTGGGCCACGCGTATGTGTGGGATGGTGTCGGTAACCGGTTGGCCGTGCGTGAAAAACTTGTGGTGCTGGACTGAAGTTTTCAGTGTTCACCCTCCTCGCGAATTGGACTAAGTGACGATAGGCGAAGATTGACAGGGTAGCTGCGAGACCGTTTAATAGGGAAAACCTTTAAATAATCAACGAAATTTATATGTTGAAGGAAGATGGAATGATGGAACGTGTTTTAAGTCGTTCGTCAAAATTCGAGAGTAAATCCTTAAGGAAAGAGTTGTTAATGCGATGATTTCAAAAGTTAGCCAGTTGATAATTGTCGTAATGCGATGATTTCAAAAGTTATCCGGTTGATAATTGTCGTAATAGTAAAAGCAGTGTGTTAAGTTCGTCAATTGTAATAATTCAGATGATGGGGTGAGGAACCCCCATAACCGATTTGCGACCAGCTTACAAACGGCGTATCCGGCCTAGGTATTTTCTTCTTTCTGGCGGCATATTCGCTGATTGGCTGTGACAACATCTCTTAATTTATTTTTTATCTAAGAGATTTAGTTATTTATGGTGCATCATACATTTATAAAGTATAATTGCTCGGTAGTGGTGCTAATGTCAATCACCTATCCTTTTCGCTTTATGTGCGCTCTAATGTTGATTTCCTCCCAGGAAAAAAAAATTTTGAACTCCTCTATTTCCTGATGTCTTGAATGAACGTGTCATAGCTTGGATCCCATTCACTGGGTGAGTAATCTAAATCGGGTCTGAAAACATCCAAAAAGTTCTCCCTGTCTTTTAATCACTTAATTTGCACTACGTTGTAAAAAAATACAGCATTCTATTAACTCGCCGTAATATTTTATGTAAATTTAGGATTTTCGTAACTTCATGGTACATTTTTAGTATTTTTATTCAAATTGGCTGGTTCTTATATATATTGTAATCGGCATTCATAGTGCTCGATGAAAGTTGTTAACCTTTACGTCACTTGAGGGCGGAGTCGTCAGAACTGTTCGAATTAATTTGGTGTGAGGAATCGATTGCCGCCGAAGGAAGTTACGCTGGGCCACTGGAAATGCACGCGGACGTGATTTTTGTGGATAACTTAGAAACGTGAAAGTGCCTCAAGTGATAGCGGCATGGTAGATGAAATACGAGGTAAAATGTCGGGAAAATTCTCCGTGCAGGAGGCAGCCTAATCCAGTTCCTTTGGAAGCGCTCTGGTTTTCTTCCTTTATTCTACTTGTAATTCTGTCTTTCATCCCTTCGAATCCTCTTTTAGGTATTTGTTTTTACTTCTTATGCCAGTTTCGAATTCTCTGAAAATCGGAGACTGGTTTTGCCCGAATTGGAGTCGAGCGCTGGGAAAATTGGGTGACGCGAAAGGGCTCACCGTAATGATTCGAAGATAAGAGCGGACAACAAAGGTGCACAAAGGATAAATACATTTTTTACGTTTCCACAGAATAAACAGGTTTATTTTAAATGCATTTTTTCTATTCTAGGGAATCGTAAAAAAGTTTAATTATTCTCGGTGCACCATGAATTTCCACAGTGGTTTGGGCTCGACAATGGACGAAAGGGCGCTTAAATGAAAGCGGACCTCGACATATAACGAGACTTCCTTGCTTTTCGGCTGTTAATTGCGGTGCGATATCGCATTCACGTTGCATTAGGTATATCGGGCTATCGCACACCACTCTCATGTCGAAATTTCCTTTGGTGGATCACAATCCTACAATGTAATGGGATCCACTTTCTAGATCACTCACCCTGAGAGAAAACAACTATACCAAGACAAATGCGTCATGGCAGATGTGAATTTCGCTTTGAACCGTTATTCCCGAGGAAGTATTCAGCCGTAAGCTCCCTTGTGGTATCCCGCATTCCCCTCCTATTGTCTCCTTTTGAACCTGATTTATTTAAATTTTGTTTTCCTTTTAATTATTTTGAATGCATACTAAACATTTGTCAACAAATGCACGCCACGATGCCATCCTCACGTATTTCACATTTAAACTGCTGATTTTTTTTGCTCTCTTGTGCGCCCTTCCGATTGTTCTTTATCATGCAAAACGGCTTTAGCTCAAAATGCTAAAATACTAAAATTGATTGACATTTTTGCTTTTTTTCCTAGATGTTGAAGGCTTGTAAATGGTCCAGTTGTGGTGTTTGAAGAAAATTTTATTGTATGATAAGGCCATGAAATGCTTATCGTAATTGTGGCGCTAACGGTCCTGCTACTGATGTCTTCTTATCGACTGTGATGGTATTTTAACCGAAAGAAAAACTAAATCAACTTAATACTTTGTATTTTTCTTTTCGCTTTCTTACTGTTTTATGTTTTATCCAATTTGTGCTGATGTCCAAAAGCATATTAATGTAATGAAATTCTCATTCAGACATTTCAGACATAAAGTGAAACGTTATAGAGTTTTAGGGCATACATTAGAGGGGTTGAAACAGTTAAAGTACTTTAGCAATATTTGAGAAAATGAGCGTAGTAGTAAGCGGTCAGAGAAGCATTGTGACAAGCGAGGAGAATATATAGCCGGTTTTTGTAATACTGAAAATAGAAAGTATTAGCAGCGTAGAGGGTGATATGTAGCAAAGCGTTTTATGGCTCTGAAACCTGGTCTTTGCGGAAGGAGGATTGTTTTAGGGTTGATGGGTTTCGAAAGGTAAGGATGGCGAATGATGGAAATTATGAGCCTAAGAGTAGCAATGGCAAAGGAAAGAGTGTTTGCGGTGACAGTAGAAGAGGAGTCGTGCGTACCTAATTCAAAGAAATCAAGAAAGCGATTGGAAGAGGGTGGTGCGGCAAGTTGAAATGTTGTGATAGGAGGGCGAGTGTTAGTTAAGGGGGAGAGGTAGGGGAAGGGAATAGGCATTGAAGACGTGGTGGGGAAGCAAATAGTATGAGAAGTTGGAGACATTCGTGTTGGGCGATGGAATGCCGAAGTTCTTTATAACTCGTCGATGAGCTATAAGAGTTTTATATGACATTGTAAAACCTGTCCGTATAATGTAAATTATCCGTTTAAATAAGGTCTACTCCATAACTAAGGCGTTAAAGAATACTAAAGTGTTGATCACGTGATGGAAAATCGCCTAGGGTAAGCAACACACCTTGCGAGTGTGTACAGTAAAGTAGTTCTAGTTTGAAATGGATACCAACGGAAATAATGTGTCATATTATCTCTCTTCTTGGGCGTGATAATAAATAGTTACAATTGACCCTTAAGAATTTCTGCATATCGGTAAATTTGATGAAAATGGGTCTTGTCTTGCATTAAATGCGGGAAATAATGATGGGGTGTCTCCGAATTTTAGCGGCGGAGCTAGGAAAAGTAAATTTCCTTGCCGTTGACCTCGCTAGCTTTCGACAAACGCAAGCCACGCATCTCTTCCCTTATCTTGTGTCCAGCCTTTCACAACGTCATTCAATCCATCCTTTTGCATTATTTATTTAACCGATCGATTTGAATGGGAAAAATTATGTTTTCATTGAAGTGGGGTCTTCTTTCAGACCCCTTTTCAATTTTACGCTCTGAAAGTTAATAAGCCATTCGTGTTCCCGTCCCAGATTGAAAAGTCTTTTATTCCCTCCCAAATTTTTGCGCATCATGTTTTATTCTTTTAGCGAAGGGATCAAAATAAATATTTATTTAAATTTAATTTTATAGTAATTAAATAAAATTCGTGCCCTAACCACAGCTGATCCTTTTTTATCTCCACCGGGGAAAATGCGTCCTCGATTAACGTACGAATGTAACCACAACTACCGAAATAATTCATCTCTTAATTGTGTTTTCCTTTTGCATATATTAAGCAAGTTTTCTTCTTGTATGTGTGTGCCTCGTTCCAGATTGCTTTGCTTTGCATATGTGTTTCAAGTCCATGTTCACTCATTCTTATTACGCTTTTCTTACCACCGGCTTTGTTTTGATGAGATACACCCTTCCTGCTGTCGCTGCTCACTCACTTCATCCTGACTACCTTTCGTTCGTTTTCTTCTCTCATGTCCAACTCCATCTCATGAGGTGTTTGCAATAATCTACTTAGTTGGACAACCGACTGACCACCGAATCAATTTGTGCCTGAGGAGTAGTTTGGACGATATCTACACCGCGCATTTATTTCGCCAGGTGACCTTAGCATCGGAACTCTAGGGGTTTCGAATTGAATCTTTTGGGCCAGAGATGCTACAAGCTTGAAAAACGTAGAAAAATCAGAGGAATAAAATTTTAGCTCCGGAAAATGTAGAAAGCCAGCGAGAATCAGAACCTCGACATTTCAAGATTTTTCAAGATTTCAGATCCTCAAAGAATCCATTGTTGACGCGATATTTTCAATTAGTTTAGCATGGTATTACATGCTAAATCATATTACCGTAGCTGATTCAATGACTGCAGTGTATGCTTTAAACCTGGTGTTAATATTCAAATTCTTCCACTCACAAAATCTGTCCTGACTCTCATTTTTTATTTTTTTTTAACTTGAGAAATATTTCCTAGGAAACTTGAAAATTCCTAAATCCAAAATTTTTACAACCGTGCAAACGTATGTTTACAATTCAGAACATAAATAATGATCGAATTAAATTTTCCTTTCACCTCTTCAAGTGTGATGCTGTAGATCCCTTAGCTGCCGATTAAAAGATTCATTTGTAGTAGAACCTAAGTTTTCAGATAAACCCTGTGCTTAAGTGTTTCCCTCCTTTATCGTGGTCAGAAGGATCGTGCCTCGCGTGTTACTTTCTGCTCCTGTACGACGAGTGGAGATAGTCTGCGTACGCTTCCTATTGCGAAAATATCGGGTTTAGTTAATTTCTTTTCCCAAAAGCACCCCGTTCGTCCTCTGCTAGCCATATTGATTTTTTTCCGTTCCTAATTTGTGATTGACTTGGGCCATTGTCTTGCAATCCACGCCACACGCTCGGCAGCAGTGTTTCGAAGCGTCCACGTTTTCTTCCTGCCCCTTCCCAGGCCTCTTTTATAACTATTCGGAGCCTTCCTGGCACAATTTCCACCCAATTGCTCTCCGCCCCCATCCCCCCAATCCCCCCGTCGCCAATAAATGATCACACCTTGCTGAGCTGCCCTGCTGTTGCCGCCTCTTTCCTTGTGTCGCACGCTTCTGTTTGACATTCTCTGTGTCGGTGATTTTTTTTCAATGTAAATGTAATGTAGCGTCGCAGTCGCGGAGGAGTCGGGAAGAGTCTGCCTGCCTGAACGGTCTGCCTGCCTGTTTTTTAACGAGTGGAAGAGTTGTTTTGTTTTGATTATGTAATGTGTCCATTTTTTGACCGGATTATGTATGTGATCCTTTTCATAATGTTTATTTTTCTCTTTCTTTCTCCTCTTCCCCCCCTCCCCCACCTTCCTAAATCAACCAACCCGATCTCAAAATACAATCTCCCGTGCCTATCTCGACCCTTGCGCTTGGCGCTACAGAGGGCATACCCGAAGTGTTCTACTTTGGGCCTTGCGGGAAATACAACGCTTTAGTTATGGAGTTGTTAGGACCAAGTTTGGAAGACCTGTTCGACCTCTGCGGGAGGAGGTTTTCACTCAAGACGGTTTTGTTGGTAGCGACGCAACTCGTAAGTACCATTTTCGTTAATGTGCTAGATTGCATCATAGCCTTGTCATTGTGTGTGTGCGTTATTTACTCTTTGCACCGCGATCGTGTTTGATTGTTCATGTGACCTTATTTGGCTTTTGGCAACCGTCCTTAATTATTTCATCCTTTGCTTCCGGTTATTAGTTCGTAATAGCTTCATCTTGTACATATTTTTGTATCTATTGAAATGTCATTGTTTTTGTATGTTAAAACCCCCTATTCGTATTCTTATCATAAGTATTGGAAGAAAAATTTAGAGACAACAGAATTGGGTTTAGATATTGAATGTCTAATAAATAATTTCAAAGTTAAGAGTAAGTAGTTGTTAATTAAGGCAGTGTGGAGGAAAGAATGGAAGAAAATTAAGATATAACCGCAAGAAGGGTCGCATCACGTATTAGGAACAAGATAATTCAGTTTTCTTCGAGAAAAGGTGTCTTTAAAGAATTTTTTTAAGCTCAGCATTAATTATCGGGGACAGTCCAAACCTATTTGCTACTTTAGATGTCGGCAACATGTTTTGTTTGTGGTAGCGCTCCCGACTGCCATGTTCTGAACAGTTTGTGGGCCATACACTCCCGCAATTAGCTTTCCTCAGTTACAGAAATAGTATTCCACTGGTAATCCAAGAGGTCATCCTCCCAACACTGCGGGCCGTCCAAATGCGGCCCGAGGGCCTTAGATTGCCGACTGCTTTTTAGCCGGAGTACCTGACCTCTAGTGTCGTAGTTGAGTGCTAATAATGATTCAAGTAAATGAAAAATTTTCCCCAAGTTATTTCTTAATCGTTTTGGACAACTGCGGGTGGTTTTTTGTGATGGGATGTTTTCAGAAGCATTTGTTCATTCACTCAACGGCGGTGGCGACCGGTTTTACGGAGTTATTTCGTGGCATGATATCAGCAGGCAGCTTCCTCCGGTGGCACTGGTATTTAGTGGATTTTTCTTGTACTTTCTTTTTGTCATCTGGAGGGCATCCCGGAGTATTCCTTGGCAAGCTGCGGTTGCAGCACACGGAGCATGGTTAATAACATTTGCTCATGCTAGTTCCCCCTTTTCCCGGCTTTTATTTCCTTCTCTGCGGCGTTGTTTTTCGATTATTTGTATTTATGGACCAGTTACATTCGCATAAATTAAAGGGCATGGTTTAAGGTTAACCGGCCATAAGCCAGCCAACCAATTTCGAAATTTTCGCCGTACGCACGCACTCACGGGCATTTTCCCTGGAGAATGGAATTAGATGCGTAGATTGGACGACACGCGATTCATCACACTATCATTCATTTGCAGGAGCCTGCGGTCAGCCAGCATAGGACATGTATTCTAAAATATATTTTTTATTTGGTGACTAATATAGTTCTATTTTGTTTTCACTAGATAGGCCCAACATTCACCCTCGAAATAGATGTACATTTTTATAAAATAATTTCTCAAAGGTGTTGATTTTTCAACTTTGTATTCTCTCGTTTCAACTGGAATTCGTTGTTATCGTATACAATTTTATTTTTTAACATTATAACTTAAATCATGGGTCCATTGATTGGCATATTGTCATCATAAGCATTAGTCGTAGCAGAGAACTTGAAGCGAGGTTGTCATTTTCAGCCAATAGAAGCGACTGCCGTTATTAATTACCTGCTTTTGCGGCTATGATATTGATTCTTTCAATTCAGTCCCTATCATTCGGGGATAGGGAGGTAATAGTTTCAACAGATTTGCATTCACGAAATGCTTCGTATCACGTACCTGTAGTTGTGTGTGTGTATTTAATTCGTTTTGTAACGCAACTTCTCCAGAAATAAATCCGTTTGTTTGGCAAACCCAAGTTGCCCGAGATGTTGGCGTTCTTTCCAAATATCCCAGTGTCCACGGATTCGAACACTTGCTCTGACGTGGATGCAATTTTTTTCTTTTGCCATAGGATTTCCTTGACTTGTGTTGTCTTTATTAAAAGAAGCATTAGACCAGTTAAAACCATCTCACCTCTACTCGAATTGTGACTACTTTATATTTGAAACCATTTATTTAGGATTAAGTGCACTGTCAGTTTAACATTTAGTATGGAAAACATGGGAAATTGGTTAGTTGATGGGTATTCTAGAGTTACACCGGCACCAGGAGTCAAATCAGAAACGAGCTAATTTTATTGAAGTGCATTGGAGTAATCGGCATAAGCAACATTGTGTTCAATGTGCCTCAAAATCATTGCAATACTCATTTTAACATAGAATCACCTGTATAACTGGTACATCTTTATTTTTTATTTTTTTAAAATAATGTTGTGTTTAGCTCGCCCATACGGGATTACTCTGAGGGCGTTTGAGCGAGAAATTGAAGATTTTACTGCTGTACCAGGTCTCACCGTTTTTTTAGTTTGACGGTGTGAGCCTGTCTACTGCCAGGAACTTGTTGATGCTTAAATTAAATAATCAGTGTATAATCTGATACCTCATTAAAGGGAAACATTTAAGAAGTGCATAGTTGGTGCATTCATCAGGAAAACTGGCTATCTGATATATTTAATCAACGGTGGACTTTTATGTCAAAATGTGATAATGGGAAGATCGTTGCATGTAAAGGCAGTGAAAGAGAAGTGGAAATATTTGATGATAGTATGAAATTTGCGAAGCACTTGTTCGCCAACGCGCTACACTCGGGAATATTCTGGGAGAGCGTGGCCATGGCCAAATCCGGGGAAATTGCCAAAACCTAGTTGAAAAAGTCGGGGAGATGGAAAATTCTCGAGAAGTGTGGGGGCACCGTTGAAATCCTTGACGGTTGTCTCGTATCGCCGTCCTTTTCCACGTTATTTGGCACTTAGCCGCTCCGGTCTTGGCGGCTGAGCGCTTCGTCGCTTGAACGTGAGTGGTGAACGACCGCATGGGTGCGGGGAATACCTGGCCAAGAGCGAATGGATACGTGCAGAGGCGCATTTGGTCCCCCTTTTGTTTTCTTCGCCTTCCGATTAAGCCTACTGCCCTCTCTTCTCTCGGGATTCTAAATGATTTGGATCTGATTTTATAATAACCCTCCCCTCCCAAAGCCTTTTAACATCCAGGGGTATTCAAGGCGGGATCGAGTGGAAATTGTGACTCATTCTATTCAGCGGTCGTTTTCAAGGACGCTCAAGTGGTGTCTTTCCCTTAAACCCTTCCCTCTCATTCTTTCGGTGCTCGTCGCAAGTTCTTTGCGTTCCGGGCGCTTGAATGAATGGGATGTGATGCAAATCTTAATTGTGAAACCCTTAACCATTTCGCCGACCGAGAAGTGTGAGGGGCGAGTGAGCGTATCGCTGAAAGGAGCGGGCTAACGTGAGGTTTCAAGTGTTGCTCCGCACGCTGAGTCATGATAGCAAAAGTTACACGTTTTCGTAAGACTAGTATTAACTTCTCCGGTGGACTGTGGCCAAACAGTAGCTTATAATTGTAAAAATAGACGCAAAATTATGGTTGGTGCCAGAGTATTATTAAAATTTGTTACTTCTTCCGTTCCAGGAGTGTGAAAAATTAATCAAGTGGTTACAGAAGTATTCATTACTTCTAAGTTGGTGATATGCACATTTCTAAGTTAGTGATATGTTTCAATACAAAGGTCGCGGTTTCGAGGTCATGATTAACTATTAGATGGTGTGCGGTAGACTTTGTAACATAAGCCGTGGGAGCAAGTAAAATAAAATGATCGAGTTCTTCCAGTTTCTTTACACTCGACCGGATAAAACTCTTCCTGGCTCTCGTATATTAACATTATTGTGAATTCTCGTTCGTTGACACAAGAGTGCATTTCATCTCGTACCTAGCATGATCCTAGAATACGTCAGCGGTATAGGTTCTGTAAATAATATTCACAGTTACGTTATATTGATAGTCTAGTTCATTTTTTTCTTTTCCAAAGTTTCTAATAAAAGGAAAGATATCTAGTTTATATTTCGTGTCAAGTTCATACATTAATATGCTAGTGAATCTGTTATGGCCTTAATTTTTCAGGTAATTATTTGCTCTGGGAAACATTGAGAATTGAAAAATGAGCAGAGTAGTAGCGTTCATTTGATAGGAGGCTTCGATTTCAATTAATATTTCGAATAGCGCAACGGCTATATCGATTATAATGATTTTAAGGACAAGGTTCTACGACAGATGGTGGTCTGGGTGACATTTCCTTAAACATAGTATCACGTTTCCGTTTACATTTGATTGTTTTCAATCTATTACAGGCCATTAAACCTGTTTGAGCCCATTTGATTTGTACTTATAAATTCAGGATGTAATTGATTGCCAGTACTTTGCTCATCTCCAGTGTACGTTCCTTCGTATAATTTTCTTACGACTTGATTTTTCTTCGACCATTCAGCGTGTAATAAACGCTGCGACCTTCGATCGTTTCGAATAAAAAATCTCAGATTTGATTTAACTCTTGGTCTCGTGGTGCAATATATTTCTTTGGGAGATGGGGAACATTGGGAGTAATTCTTTGTTTAAAACCCCAGGCGTCCTTCGTAATTTAGCAACTTACTTTAGGTCAGTAACAATTCGGCGCAATTTTTTCCCTAACTTCGGCGGTAGGAGGACGGCGGATCTTTGTTCATCCAGGTTTCATTTCTCCGGGTGGCACCCAGGTTGTATTATCAGGTCCCCGACTAATAATATCCACTTTGCCAAAGCACAGGAGGCTCGATCGCACTGAGGTTGCGTAAACGCACGACCCTTATCTAAAACGGATTTTCCTGGACGGTTTGTGAGGCTTTTTTTATCGTCTTGACCTTTGATCTGTGGTCTTTTGATTCGACAGCAGTTAAGGAAATTTGGTTTTGGGGTACCTAACTACGCTAGGGACCAAGTTATCTTATTTGCAACTCTTAAGATACTCCCAATAGATTCAACGTAGCCATTCCATCTTGGTCTCTTTCGTGTGGAAGTGAAAAAACTGGGGCGTTATATAAAAACTTGGAACAATTTGTTCAATAGCTACTCGTAAGTAATATTTTGGAAATAAATTAACATTAATTTACAATGATAATATTTAATACATTATTTCACCCTTTAATTTTCGAAGCCGAAATTGAGATCCTAGAAAACTGTAGTAATTTTTTCGAAGTTGGCTTACAAATAAAAATATTGTTGGACACTCGTGCAAATAGGAAAGAGACTTATTCACATATTGAAAAGCATTAGGTTCTTGTCTTTTTGGGTCATCATTGCAATAATGAATAAGTCAGCGGATGAAAACCTATTTGATCAAATAGTGAATCTTAAAATGCTTTTATTACTTATGTCCTCCTTGATAAATATTATTTTATTCATGCCATATTCACTCTCATTTTTATTAAGTGATTTAAAGTAACCTTTTAAAGTAATCTTTAAAAAGATTATTTCCCATTAAAGTATTATTAGATTGGTTTCTGGGATAATTTTTCGGGAACGCCACATATTACCGCATAAGCCATTATTTCTGTAAACTAACTGAACAAACGTTTAGGTGCGTTCCAAGAAAAATATTAGGGTAAAACTCGTTTAAGCATTAAAATGTTTCCCTCAATATACGAACCCTTTACTCATGATAATTGATTAGGGCTGACTTCAGGCGCATTGGCTGCCCCTTTCCGATACCCCTGTATGCATATGCAGTCACCCGATACTTTCGCTCCTCTCCCAGAATCCCAGTCTATTAAATAACTATTTCAAAAATACCGAAACAGAAATTACAATTGATAAACTATCTGTTTCAGTTGGTTTTAACCGTACAGACTAATTTATTCCGCATCTCCTTCTCTTCCGGTTCCTCAGATTTTCTTCATAGAGACAGACGGGAGGGTAGATGGAAACCAACCCATCGAAGGTATTTTATACTTTGAATGAAAACCCCTAAAAAAACCGGGGCAAACCTGGGGTCATGTGGACGCCCGGTCATCCTCAGCCCTCGGATGCCCTTCGCACGTTCTCTTTGTCCTCACCCCAGCCGTCATTCGCGACGCTTCATCCCCTTCCATCTGCCCCCTCCCCTCTGTATAACCCACCCACATGCGCCAGTCTCCTCTCCATCCCCTCCCCCAACAGAGCTGAGCGCAGTTCCTCTCCACCCCCCTCCCTCTCCCCGACCATCTCGGATTCATTCACCTCTCGTTGCCATGGCAACCCGCTTTCGCGCCTCCCCTCACGTTTTCTAACACCCGCCCCTCCCTCCCCCTACTCTTTTTTCGACGTCATCTGTGTTCATTGTCAGCCCGCGCCTGTGTGGAAGAACCGCCGTGGCGCTGCTCTCGACGTCTGTCCGCAATTTCTGTTGCCACCGCACCCCCCTTCCCCTCCCCTTCCCCCCGCTCCACTCCCATCTGTTCTTTTATTAATTTATTTTGGAGCCCACCTGCCTCCTCATACCGCCCGTTCGTGCTCGACTCTTCTTCTGCGATCGCTCGGCTCGCATCCGAAATCTTCCTCTCGGGAGGCCGGTTGTGGGCGGTTCGGTATCCCATAACCCTGTGA
>LYUA01000611.1:57689-69751 GCA_002093875.1 Calopteryx splendens | reverse complement strand
ATCGAGGGATCCGGGTTCGAGTCTCGGTTCAGGCGAATGATTTTTTCATTTTGGATTTTTCATATATGCGCCAATGCATGCTGTAAAAAACTTTCTCTGATCTGAAAATGATGCGTTGACATTGAAACCCGTTGTACGCTAAATTAGCTATGTAAAAGTACCATTTTTTGTTATTTAAAAATTGTCGATGTAGGAAATGGACGATATCATATGAACTTTGTAGAAAATTGGGATCCTATTATCCTGGCTATACTCATGGAAACGAGTGATACGACAGCTTTCCACCAATCTACTTTCTAGATAACCATGTCGATTTGAGATGTGAACAACATTGTAAGATATATTTCCGCGATTCCGGTATTATTGATATTTTTCGATATATTTCAAAATAAATATCGCCCAACCATTGCCCGATTTCAAACCACCGCCCGCCGACCCCCATCACTCTGCACACTCACGACCACCCTCTCCTGTTCACCCAGAGCTCCACATATCGTACTCGCCGCCCTCCTCCCCACCCCGCCCCATCAAACCCTTTCGTTTCCCTCTAAAGATGCGAATCTCACGCACCCCACGCCAGGTGGTTCCTACCCTCCCACTCCTTCCCTTTTGCAAGGTCGTTAGCTCACTTCCTGTCGCAGCCGCTATGCGTCACCGAATAACCCTCCCTCTTTCGCACCCCCTCCCCTAAACCAACATCCTCCCTCGTCGTTTCTTTGTGAGGGAAGAGAGCCATTCATTTTTCGCGGCTAACGGCTCATTTTTCTCCTCCCCAAAATTTTCTTTTCCGCGATGTTGCCTCTATCTTGATCGAAGGTGTTAGTGTAAGGAACGGCCTTGTCGAGAAGGGGGAAGCTTAGTCCTCCCACGTGTGGCGGTTTTTCGCCTCGTCAAACGATTTCAAGTCGATTGATTCCGAGGTGAATGAAGGCTGGCTCAACGTGTCACACTCGTTCCCTCGGGCCCATACGAATTTCTGAAAAGAGGGAGTGGTAATGGCCAGCAGCTCGCTTCAGCACCTTAGGGAACATGCTCTCATCCCCTACCGCCATCGATTGTTTCAAACGTATTTTCCAAGACTCTTTTAACTGCTTCATTAGTTGGCTAATATCAGAGACCAATAGTTGGAACAATTGCGTGCACAAAAGTTAAGTAAAATTTCCTTTTCCACCAGAAGTTATAATACCATTTATGTAATTATTATGCTGATATCTTAAACTTGTAACTGAACGGAAAATCCACTTAAGTGTGCTAACTCCCATTTAGTTCCCCAAATGTTCACATCTCCCTAGTTTCCATTTGGTCACCATTCCTCTGAAAAATGGCAGAGGTTGGTGACTTGAAAATGTTAACACTGGATCGTGAGAGACTTGTGATATAATGTACTGCTACATAATAATGTTAAAGAAAAGCGTAGGGCTTCTTGAGCCATGAACACTTCGCAAGTTCCGTTCCCAACTCCACGGAAGGTTTTCGAATCAAAATAGGCTCGTTGAACGGGGCGTCGCCACTGCTCCCCCTCCCCCCCCCCAATTTTTTACTTCAATAAATGAGCGCCAATGATTGAAGTCTTACAATCAGTAAAATGTTAGTGTTTAGATATTCCCAATTTACGTAGATAAAGATTCCAAACTTCCTCCCTGACCCCCCTCTGGGAGCAAGGAATCGTTTTTCCCGAGTAAAATTCGCGATCTTAGCACAAATGGACGAAGGATAAGCGTGATCATCAACACTTTTCCATTGGAACTTTTTCTCATTCATTCTCCTAACATTCTCCGATGATTGCCCTCCCAGCTCTATTCTTCCGCCGGCTTGCGGGGCATGGTGTGAAAATGTAGGCACATACATCCCATGCCGATCCACTGAGGATGTTTAAATAATTTGAGCGATGCGTTGGAAAAAACCGTCGTTGACCTGGAGGTACATCATCTGAAACTTCGGACGTACTCCAATCATAAAAAGGCAAGCTTTAGGTTTCCCATTAATTGATGATAGGCATTGGTGTAGAAAATTGACGCTGCCCTTGAAAGAACTAGCTCAACTATTTGAGATCAACATATTTCTTTTGACTAGCCTGTCATAGGGTAGGCAGTCGCTTATAACTATCAAGTACGTTAAAGAATTTAAATGCATCTATTTTGAGAAATATTAATAGTGTGCAGTACTAATTACAATTGTCATTCCCGATTATTATACCTCAATCATGTGATAGAGAATGGTGATAAGTTTTATTTAGGAGCTCATTTGTAGTTCGACAGTGTTATTGCCCATTATGTGTATAGTTTATTTTGTTGTCAATGTGATATTTATGGAAGCATGGTTACTTCAAGCATGAAAAAGCCACGGAAATTATACATTAACCCTGAAAATTCCGTGAGATAAATTTAAATACTTGGAAAGTCTCAGAAATTGTTTCGAAGCACGAGTCTCGTACAAGCCTCAAAAATATGCATCATTGATGTAATGTTTTCAGGAGAATAGTTTCGTGACGGTTCATGTAGACAGGCATGACAGTACATTCCACTCTCTGGTGAGGCTAAGTATGTAAGCTGCAAATTACAGTAGTACCAAAAGTATCTACATAGCAATAAAACCTAATCAAAGAAATTTTAATTGGAAAAGTAAAGATTTTCTCTTGGGAGTATATGACTGAGTCAGAGCGTAAATCCATTCCTCTAGCTTTCTTAGGTATTCAATATTTGTTGCTTAACTGCCGTCGTACCCAGGTCGGAAGTGATTTTTTTCTGACCTGAAAACGCTTTCAGTCTAATAATGAATAAAGGATATCTAAGAACCATGCAACTTGCTGAGCATTAAAGAATCATTCTTCAAAAACTCTTTTAGTACCTATGAATTATTTTAAAATTGATTAAATTTCTTTCAAATATTTTACTGTCAATAAGGAAAAGGAAACTCAAATGTGTTTCTCGCTTTGTAAAAAAGCGCACTGTGGCAATGTCAAATCGCACAGGGCTCAAGTCGCTCCTGCCACCTTTGCTTGCAGATATCGGAGGCTGATTTTTCATAGTGTATTTTGACAATTTTAAAAAGTGATTTGCTGTGTAAAACCGTTGCCCGGAGTGGCAGAAACCCAGTTCGCCGCTCTACCTGGTTTTTCAAAATTTGGCTTGCGGCTAAATTCACCTTGTACCCGCATTCCCGTAAATCGCGTCGAGAGTGGAGTCAAAAAATAAAGAGAAGAAAATTGACGAGTTAACCTGCAAAATACTTTTTTATCGTGAAAAGCCAATGCCTATTACACTTGGTAGGATTGATTGGTCCTACTCCTTTTTTCTTTGACTGTTTTTTTCAATAAGAAGATTAAACTGTTAGCGATTTTATTTTTAATACACCTATTGACTACATCAAGTACTTTTATCAATAATAAATGGATCTGAAAGATCTCAATTTTCATAATTCTTAATTTTTTTTACCACTGCGTGCCTGTTTTTCCAAAACTGATGGCACGTAAATTGTTTTACGGTATGTAAGGTGTGAAAAAAGGGGGACACTCTGATTTGATCAGTCGCATCGAAATTCTTTGAACGGGTTGCTCGTATCTAATTTCATCGGATTTTAGCGTAGAGAAATCAGGGGCGGATTAATGGATATTTTTTGCGCGTTGTTGCTACACTTAACGCTACTTTCTTCTGTGGCAGGGTTTCCCATCGTGGAATTGAGAACCAGGTGGAACCAATGGATCGTGATAGTTCGAGGAATTGCGTGATTTTATAGTGCAAATATTGTAGAGCGGTGATAGTGTTTTCTCTATCCATTGATTTCAATTTATCATATGTATATCCCTCTCGTCCGCGTCGTTAAGATGCATGATGGAACTTGGTTAAGGGTAGTTGGTCACTTGATTATTTTAACGTAAGAGCGGTTCCTGTTGTTGGATCTCAAGAGAGAATGAGAACTGCTACCGAGGAATTTTTTGGCCAATTCATTTCCGTCTTCCCACGCGTTCCAGGGCTGGGAGAAATACGTGAAACATCATTCTGTGTCTCGATCCATTCAATGTGCCAGCATTCCACTTTCCCTCGAGCCGTGTTTGCTAAATAAAGCGCGCGGAACTCAGCGGGTCGTCCTAGATCGTCCATTTTCGGGACGATCTATCCGGAAATGCTCCCGTATAATATCACTCTCACCCCATCCCTCTCTTACGTTTACATTCCGCGTGTGCTATCCTCGTATCGGCCCCACACTCCCCCACATTCCCTGATGTGCTTTTCACGAAGATACATGCTGAAGCACCATTCCATTGATTTGTAATCAGGATAAGATTTGTTTGAGTTCTTCTCGCCGTATTACTTCGTGCCGAGCAGGCCATTCGAACGTGATTCTGGGCCCTTAGGTGTTAAAACCAGGGTTGAAGCGAGACAAGAAAACATGGCAGGACTGTAAAAGTCGGAGAAATTTAATAATTTTTCGGAATCACCCAGAAAGTTCGGTAAATTTGTTTTAAATGCTTAGGTTCTATACAATGAAATTGTCATCGATGTAATGTATCAAAACATCTTAGTTTGAAGAAAAGTTTCCCCATCAATGGCATGGCCCGTGATAAGGATCTCCTCTATAACTTATGAATAAGAGTGTTTTTGGGCATGATTTTTCAATAGACCTCCATTTTTGGTTCTCTTTTATGCACGAAAAAAGTGTGAATTTCAGGTACTATTTCACAAAAAAAATTGCGATTCCACACCTTTTTCTGCAATTTTGGAGAAGACCTTTATTTTTTTATCACTTTCTCAACGATAGACTAATTGCTTGAGGCACAATCGTGTTTTGGTATTTTACACCAAAATCACCAAAAAAGCAGCATTTCAAAGTGGAATGTAGGGCTTGAAATTGTTCGCTTCCACAGAGCATATGTACAAGTTGAATAGGTGTATAAATAGTTTGCTATGTTGATAATCATGCAGAATGCTATTTTCCATCACTTGTGAAAGGAAAACATGCTATTTTCCATCAGTTGTGAAAGGAAAAAATGGCTTGAAACTTTTAATAGTGGTGCTGCTAAAACAAAAGTAGCAGGAGAGTCTAGGCTTCCTATTTCGCTCTTGTCTTTCGTAACTATTTTTTGAGAGGTGATCATCTTGTCATCATCATTTCATTCTCTATTTTGGCTTAGAATACCAAAGTTGGATGCATTTAACTTTCATGAAAATATTACCAAACCAACCTTCAGGTTGATTACTGTGATTTGATCATCCTGTGAGGTTTATGGCCTTATTATAAAGTTGGAAGTATGGCTCTATGTTTCTATTTATTTCATTAAAATTTTGTAGTGTCAAGATGCCAAATAATGTAATGAAGGTAGTCTATATTTGAAATGGCAAATTTCCTTCACGACGACTGATCAAGTATCATTTGTAATTCTTGCTGTTTACCTATGTGCTACCCATAATTTTTCCTTCAGATCTGAACTATTTATTTGTCATTGTACAATATGGTAGTACATTCAATACTTAGGTAGTAAAATACTTTGTAGATATTCATTAGATTCATGTTTCATTCATTAAGAAATTAAGTCTCATTGAAGCAGTCACATCCAAGCGTTTATACTTGCATACAAGTGAACTCATTTATTCCTTCTTTCAATTGACAAAAGTCACCAGTAATGTTATACTGTGGGAAAATCTTGTAAATGTTTTAAAAAATCTATATTTTGAAGTTTTATGGTTTTTTTAAAGGATATTCTGTATTTATGTCAATATAATATTGTACCTATATTTAAATATATATTTTTTGATACTCATTTCATTTAATTCCACGTAAAATCTTGCCAGAAAATTTGGTTGCACAAAAAACTCATTTATTTAGATATTTTGGTAGTTGTTCTTTGCTCTTGCTTTTCAATTGGAAATTCAGTAGATTCTCTGTTCAATTATATTATAAGCTATTGAAAGCATAAATAAATATAGTTAATGCAGAGAAACAAAGACTTATTATGGAAGGTTTCCACCACGTCATACCTGAATCTGTTTTATATAGTTAATGCAGTATTTAATTGTATGAAAAATTATTTTCTTTGGAAATTAATGAATCTATCTCATATTAATTGCAGCTCCATAGGATAGAATACGTTCATTCAAGACACCTCATCTATAGGGATGTGAAGCCTGAAAATTTTCTCATAGGAAGGAGTACCACCAAGAAGGATAAAGTCATACATATAATCGGTGAGTATACAATCCTGTTATGGTACAGCCATCCATTTTTTTAGCATTTGTTGTGTTTTTTCCATCATTACATGATGAAAACTATTTTTTCTTGCAGATTTTGGTTTAGCAAAGGAGTACATAGACCTAGAAACCAACAAACATATTCCATATCGGGAACATAAAAGTCTCACCGGAACTGCTAGGTACATGAGTATTAACACACATTTAGGGAAAGGTGAGTAAAGATTTCAATTGCATGTTGTTGTGTGTACTGCATATTGTGTGTCACATGCCCACCTGCTAATCTAAAGGTTGTGGGCTCAAGGCTCATCAAGAGCATGGGCGTTGTTTAAAATTTGGTGTAATAGCTCACGGGAAACATGATGACTAGCCAAGAGCAGCACGTAAAAAATCCCAGGGACTTAAATACCCCTTGAGATATCTGGAGAAAAAAATAGTAAGTTTAAAAATGTGTGAGGTGATGGCAAAAAATTATTTCCTTTTAAAAAGCCTCTTATTTGTACAGATTTAGCAGTAGCATAAACTAAATTATCCAAGTATTTAATTGTATTGGAGACATAAATGTGAACCCCAAGTAAGTTTCAAGAAAACATTTTATTAAAATGAATTGATTAGCATTGGCAGGCTGATATACTTATTGTCTCTTTTTTATGCTAATTAATCTGAAGTTACTATCTATTGTTTAATTCACCATGAAAAAGTTATAACTTGTTTAAAATCAGTGCAACTACTGCTGAAATATGACATATAGCACTTATCATTCCTTCTCTAAATATAGTGGATTATTCATATCGGCAAAATAAATAATTTTTATTTGTGGTATTAAACTGCAAGAGTAAATAGTTGATGTCAGTATCACTCATATTTTTATATAAAGTTAATTTGGACAGTATCACTTAGACATGAAGTGTTTTGATTTTAGGGAAATTCAGATGCACTTTGAAAACCTCTATACAAGATGTGTATTTTAGTATAAAATGTATTCTCCTGCACCTTGGCATAATGAGGCACATCAAATGCCTGGTCTGCTGTCACATTTATGACTAAGACAGATATTCCAGTCACTCAACCAGGACTGGAAAATCCTTGTTGTGCCATTGTTAGATGAGTATTTTGATGTTGTACCTCACTCCCAGAAGCCTATAAACCCTTAGTTGGAAAATTATGTTTATGTGGTGAAATTTTCTTCATTTAATTCCATTTTGACTTAAAGGCAAACTTTACCAGTAATCAAAACTATCTTAATGAAATAGTGCAGGAAGTCACAGAAGAAGTAAATATGTCTTTTGAAAAAAGTGTTGCATGAGGAGTGGAAGATGACAGTAATTTTAGGAAGAAGTAAATAAATGTGTGCTAAAAGTTCAGATGTACATACCTAAGTTACTCAGTTTAGGGAATGGAATTGTAGATTAATAAAAATGGCCTAAATTAATCCTTTGATGATCGTGGTGTCAATACTACATATTTGTTGAAATTTAAAATTCAAGAGACTGCTACTGGAAATATCAATTTTCAAGGACTAAAAATTGGCATTAAATGGAATTTAAATGTTTCAAATTTAGGAGGAAGGAGATAGCACTTTATTCAATTTTGAAAATTAATCTATTTATGAATGTAATAAACACATTTAAATAGCCTTGATGGTGGCTGGTTAATGTCTTATCCACTTGGTTCATTGTTCACAGTGTTGAATTCTGATGAGGAGGATCTTTTTTCCATCACTGGAATGAATGTTATTATGTCCTTGCTGATAATTAATGGATCCATGTAAAGTGACCTTGTTTGCTGATTTTAGGTACCTAAAAGTAAATCAAATTAATTTAAAAAAAACCTGATGAAAATATGACCAAGGTGGGGATGTCTTATATTATTTAATAGTTTTTTTGTTTATACTGATACCACTTAAACCTTTAAAGATAATCTCAATTTCTTGAGCCCACCCTTGGGCAATATCGGTAAAAATATGTTTGTAACTGATAATTAATATTTCCTCTTTATATTTGTATCACCAGAGCAAAGCCGTAGAGATGACCTGGAGGCCCTGGGTCATATGTTCATGTATTTTCTTCGTGGAAGTTTGCCATGGCAAGGTCTAAAGGCTGATACACTGAAAGAAAGGTACCAAAAAATAGGAGACACCAAACGTGCCACTCCCATCGAAATTCTTTGTGAGGGTCATCCAGGTGAGCTGGTTACTTTTTTTTAATATGTAGATTAAAAATTTTTAACCTTCTAATAGCTGGATAGCCCTAGAATTATTGTCAGCGAGACACTTTATGAAAGTTAATAGAAAATTAATAAATAAAATAGTAAGTGTTCTAATGATACTTAAGGTTAGAATTTTTCATATTCCTTTTGTTTTGTATTATATTATAGATAAAAAGACCAAGAAGATTCTAGAATAATCAGCTGTTTGTTTTGTTTTTTTTTTTAATCCCATGTCATAATATAAAGTTATTAGGTGCATTATATTAATTTTTTGTGATTGAAATTTGTACAGAGATGGAACACGACAGGAAAACACTGAAAAAACAAAACATTACACTTACTGGCTAATTTTCAGGAGCAACGCCCGTCTTCGAGGCCAAGTTTTGGCTCTCAGGTTAGGGTGATTGATATTTATATTGTATTATAATAATTGCTCTTTTATCTGAATTGCATTCAAACCTAAAAATATCCATATATATTTTTATTTTAATGAAATACTTGGCTGTAATTAGTCTAGAGGAGTTGGGAAGAATTGTGTACAAATTTTAGGGTGTTTAGACTGTCTCTGTGGTTTTCCAGCAATTGTAGAGGCTGGTTACAATTAAATGTGATACCCTCTTCTCCACATTCCAACGTGCATGTAAATATTTACCTACTCATCACTCGGCTAAGCTAAGAACTGTTGAAATAATCCTTCGTTGAGAATAGAAAAGGGAATTTGAAAACAATGCTGAAAACTTAGAATGTTTAAGAAATCCTCAAGGTCACGCTTATTGTACTGAAAACTGTTGGAAACAAGTTTTAGTGGAGAAATCACAAATCCTGGAATGGTCTAGGATAAATTTGCTGAAGTACTTGAATAAGTCAAGATGTCCATTAAAAGTAAGATACCAACAGAGTTGATTTTTTTCAAGTGCGTGACTATGTACTACTAAGAGTACTTAGAACAGTATTACGTACTATTATCCATTCAAATATCTTTGTCATTGACCTTTCGGGCGATCTCGGAACTTGTTGAGCGTCTCCACTGAGAGGGGGTGGAGGCTCATCTAAGAAGGGGGGCTGCACAACGACAGTGTTGCCGTTTCTCTCGGAATGCAGGTGACTCAGGGCATACTCCCAGACATGATGGTCGACGTACAACTAACCTTGGCAACACTGCTTAAGTAGAACCGAAGTGCCAAACAGTGAAAGTTGGAGAGCAACTGAAATTTCCCCAGTTAGGCCACACCCTCTTCATTGCTATTGATTCCCAAAAAGTAACGTGACTGTGACCATTCAATTCCCCCTACTCCTGAGTGGCAAAGATATTTTGAATGGAGAATATTAATAAATACTATGTAGTGGTCTTGTTTCCAAAGTGTTTATTTTAAGATTTGATCCTATTGTATGGAGAATAGAAAATTGGCATATCTTAGAAGTCATTGATTTAGAGACACTTTACTATACTAAATAAACTTAAAAAATAGTACAAACTTTTTAATATGTTAAGGTTTATGACTGCTAAGAACAAAAACATCCATAATATGAAACCTACTAGTGCCTTTCCCAAATTTGGATTTTTGTTCCTATTAGTGCTTGTTTTAAAATCAGATTGTGCTCTCAAATAAAATTTATGAGATCACAAGAGGGCTTTAAAGTCATATAGAAGTTATTTTAATAGTTTTTGAATGAACAGGTAAAGCTAAAGTATCTAAGTAGAGCTCTGATGTAACCTAAAATGTGACAACCGTAGTTTTTATAATAAAAAATGCAATATTTCTAATTTCTCATTTTGTAGTCTATAGTTTTTATCAGTTTGGCGGAACATGAAGAACTACAAATCATGTGATATCATGTATGGTAACCCTATGGATACTGTTATTAATAAAATAATAAAAGAAAGCATTAAAATACAAATAATTTCCCAATGTATGATCTAATTTAGATGTCATAATGACATATCAGTTCATTCAAATTGAATCTACATGCAGTGTAGCCATGGTCTAAGATTTAATGTGATTTTTTAAGAAGTTATTAACGCATTTAGTGGGCATGGTATGCATGTATGTCATTAGCTCTATTCCACTGAAGCGAATGAGACACATATTTCATGGTTTAATACATAAATAGCAACTTGGTCAATGGCCAGAAACAGAAAATTGACACTGAATTCAAAGTGTTAGTGAAAACATTTCTTGTGTATCATACTTAATCCTATGTCATCATATTATTTTTTTATGTAGTGTTCATAAATAACTATACATATATATCATTAATTGTCAAATATTACTAATGTTTTAAAATAGCCATTAGTGTATAAGCAAAATTCTTTCTAATCAAAATATATGATAATACACATGTGCTGTGATATCTTTGACTTGGCACAAACTTTAAATGTCACCTTATTTGCAGAGGAAATGGCAACATACCTGCGGTATGTGAGACGGCTAGACTTCTTTGAAACTCCAGATTATGAGTACCTTAGAAAACTCTTCCAAGACTTATTTGAGAAAAAAGGCTATGTGGATGATGGGGAATTTGATTGGACAGGAAAAACAATGGTAGGTTGTTTCTGGTTCTCATGGACTTAAGCAAATTTCTTCAAGACTCTGGCATGGGAGCATGTTGCCTGAAGAGATGCTTGCTTCTACTACCATTTTTCCAGAATCAAATTTTTTTAACATTCCTTTAAAATTTAAACCTGGTATTTAGTCAAGGGTAAAAAAAATTCTTGAATTTATAAATCTGTTGTCATATTTGGAAAAATCTAACCTTCTGTGTGTATTAAAATTCCTTCAAAATGAAAGAATAACCTTTTTTGTTGGTGAGCAGTTTGCTTTTACTCCCCCTTCTATGAGAGCGCTTGTGTGTGTGTGTGCATTGTTTGCATGTGGCTGTGTTGTTGGCGCTGACATTCATGAAGAATGTTGTCCTGATATTTTTAAATCTCTGCAAATTTACTTGTCTTGCATGCTGCTTTTGCCACTAGCCGCCTAACTTTCATGTCCTTCGACAAATAAGGAATGCTCCTCCATCGCATGTTGGGAAAACCAAATCTGACAAGGTTGGTAATGTTTTTGAATTCTTCTCTCTTATCTAGTTGATCTCTCTGAGTTTATATCTTTTGTTATGACTAATTGGTGTATTGTATTTCAAATTGTTAAGTTGCAATATTATTATGTCATTAACATGAAGAGTATGGTAAATGCTATTTTGTCATGGAAATTTATTTTTGTATTCTCTCTCTCTTATGTTAGTATTCTTTTTTTGTGTTCTAGTTTTATTTGCATCCTTGCAAGATCAGTGAAATAAGAATGCCTCATCATAAAGACTGTGATTTAATCACTTATGCCTAATCACCAATGGAGTCTTTTATTTCCTCATTCACATTTATTGAATGTAAATTACTTTAGAAGTTGCATTTTTATTTATATGTTCCTTTAGTTAAATAACAGTTATAATTAGAACTATTTATCAAAACTGGAATTTTAGTCAAATTTTTGTTGAATTCCTTATCAATCTTGGCTTCATGAGGGATTTTTAAAAATTATGTCTGTGATAATGCTGATGCTAATGACAATTATTAATTTATTAAATAGTCTTATAAATGTAAATAATAAATAAACAGGAACGGTCTCTACGGCCGTATAAATATTAAAGGGATTAATCAGCCCAAGCCGTACTCTT
>LYUA01000611.1:45888-55901 GCA_002093875.1 Calopteryx splendens | reverse complement strand
CTTGCCCATCATTAAGAGTACGGCTTGGGCTGATTAATCCCTTTAATATTAAGTCTTATAAATGTGTTTCCAGTTTAGAAAATTGATATTTAATCCTTATCCTTTAATTTTTCAGTCCACTCCTGTTGGCTCTTTACAAACAACTCATGAGATAGTCATGTCACCAAATAGAGATAGACATCCTACAGGTGCTAAGGTATTTGAGCAAAATATTATTAATTTATTGTTTATTCTATGGAAGTATGTACAGTAGTTAATGTATTTTATGTATTATAATTATTTTGCTTGCTTATGAGCAGGAAGTATTTACATTAAAGTTTAATGGTATAAATTACTTCAGTATAGACAGTTTGCTTTCAAATTCATGGCTGTCATTTTTTTTAGATTTCTAGATTATGGCTTTGTTATCATGATCATTTATGAGTGAATGATGTATGCATAGAACATTTATGAGTGAATGAAGTATGCATAGCATATGGTGTAGGAATTTATTTTGTTTGTTTCATCATTTAGTATTAGTTTTTGTAGCAGAATTCATGCAAGGACGTTTTGAAGCCAAAAAGTAGATGTAAAAATGGTATTTAATTGGAGGAAGTCTATGTAGAAAATTATTCATAAATTCCTCAAAGTTAAAAGAATTCAACCAACTATTATTTGGTTCCATTTAATTAATATTTAAAAACTGTTTGTTTAAAATATTATATCATTGTAAATTTTTCTTAGCATCATGATACTAGATTGAAATAGAAGCTTGATTTTCTTATTTCAGAAATATAAGATGTGGCAAAATTAGATTCATACAGTATTGTCATGTTGGAGATAAAATCAAACACTATCAACAATAATAGAAGAAATCCCTTCTTGAGTGATACATCTACAAATTAGCAAATAAATGCATGAAGTTTATGTGCCAAGAAAAGACTTGTTATTATCCTTTGGTGGTATTTCATCAAATAATTTTTTATAGAATTAAATTTAAAATGTGATGCTATGGCTCTAAAATGCTGTAAGTTGTCAATTTCTCTGAGTCTATTATTGTATATCAGAGCATAATCAGTCAGTAATTGAGTCAAAAATGTTCATGTCAAGATAAAGGTTATATAAATATTTTGAATCATGAAATTGTATCCTGAATAAATATGGCTTGATTCAGTTGGACAATAAACAATTTAATGTTTTAGTATTTTTTTTGAAGCTGATAAATAATAAATATAATTTTATTTATTGAAGCTGCACAACTTTTTCATGGTTAACAACTTTTTTAGTGTCAGAAAAGTGATTATTGCACAATCCTATTGTATAATAAAATTTGAATGTTGCTATACAAATTTTCAGCAACAAGCACCAATTTTTCTATTTAAATGGTAAGATTATTATTTAGTTTTTATGTGCATGCCGTTTGGATTTTTCTATTCAAGCATCAATGTTAAGGTGAAATTTGATTTCTTTTAAAATTGTTTTTGCAGCAACCTGGCGGTGTTGTGGGTAAATCATGGCCTGAGATGAAGCAGCCTACCAATGCAATTGGGAACTTGACTCCTGCAGATAGACATGGATCAGTTCAGGTGAGTTATTTCTATCAAACTTCATCAGTGAATGTTTCTTACAATACTGAATTTATAAGTGCTTCTGTTGAGAACATTCCTTTATAGTTGAAAGACCAGTTTATCATTGGCCATCACATATTCAAATGTTGGTAATGGCAGTATAATAGACTGACTGCAATGAGACATAGGGCAGGCACAGAGATTTAAGGGATGATGCTGAGAAAGTACCTTATAATATTCCATTTTCTAGTAATACATATGAGTTTACGTTTACCATAATTTAATTGTAAGCTAGTTTTGGAGGGCTTTTTTATCAGCAGGAATTGCATGTTAATCATGCATCAAAGTAAGATTTTTTTTCAAATTTAATGAAATTACTGCAAAAGCAGTCCCTGCATTTCTTTGAGCTATTTTCTTGAAAATTAAGATGAAATATGCAATGGTAGAAAGCAAATCACTACGTATTTTCTATATTGGATTGAATTCATGTAATATACATAGGTACATATTTACTTTCCTTGAGGTGGTGATTTTCCACCTGCAGGTATATTGTTGTAAAAGTTAAAAAAAAATTTATGCATCTTAATTTCATACCTAGGTACATGCAATATGTTCAAAGAGTTGATTTTTGCAGAATAATGATTGGGAAAAAATGTTGCATGCCAAAGAATTTTCTTAAATATTCCCGAAAAGTACCGTAGTTTTCAGTAGTCATTGTAATTAATGTTAATGACATGGTAATTTATGAGCATTAGGTACTACAGTAATTTTCAAACAGGCCCATATCTATTTGGAATCCATCACCTAGTCGGTTGGGAAGTCTCATTTTATGTGAATGGCTGTTGTATCATGAATACGTTGTCTAAAGAAGGTGTTATCTTTTATGTAACTATAAAGGATTTTTAATGTTATCATTAATTAAATTTTGTAAGAATGCCCCTTTTGAGACTGTTGAAGTTAATTACATAATTAGTTGGTTTGGCTTATATGTCATGTGTAATTCTGGTGAAGGCGGTCAGTTCCTTTCTCTGTGCCACCTGTGGTTTCTGAAGAAGATCTGGTACCCAAAAATTCACACACAGGTTGCTTGAAGCTGGGGGACACGGTGTTTCTTGGATTTGAACCCAAAGCCTCCAGTCCATAGGCCATTGGATTACCATGACCCTATTACCTTCTGTGTAAGAAATTTCAAGCATTGACCTGTTCTTAACGATCCAATGATGATGATTCATGCTACAGAAATTACGGATGAGTGGAATGGTTATGCAATTTTGCCCTTGAATGTGACATTTTTTCCAGAATCTATAAAATGTGTCACTGCTAGGAATTATTAGTCTACTTTTGTAAAAGTGAATAAATGAAGACTAGCCAGAATTTTACGGTAGGATACTTTTATTATTTGAGAAATTATTCCATTACACCAGTTAGTATTATTCTAGGAGCATGGGAAACAGTTGGTTGACTTGATAAAATTACTTGAGGGTTCCAGCTAGCTGAATCCACATACTTAACATGGAGAGTTGAGCAACTAAAAATGAGGCATTACTTTTATCCTCTAATACTGTTCCTACTGGCATGAGAATGAACTTCAACGAAGAAAACTAGAATATAATGGCAATTTTCACATTTGAAAATAAAGGTAGGTAGTTGTTTGGTGTATGTATCACACATTTGAGGTGGGGGGTTAGTTGCCACTTTAATGCTAAAAGAACATGTTTAGGGAAAAACAACATTACATTCTGCTGTAAAATAAAACTACTTTTTGGAGGTCTCTACTTACACTGTCTCTATTCAATTTTTACCTCTCCTGTTTTTCTGTAGCATTTTGCCCCCTTTCTGTTAATGTTTTTTTATCTCTATGCTTTCATTATCATAACTTTTTACTGGGTGATTTAATCTCAAATTTACAAGTAATTTACAAAATATGTCCATTCCTGAAGTACTTCTTGTTGTTGGTTGACAAATAACATTCCATTTAGTGCTGTTAGTGGTAGAATGTTAACTTTTTTCATTAATGGAAAATTGTGATTGATATTTCACTTCAGTAAATGTACATAATAGTCAATGTGTGAATAATTGATTAGAGAAAATAAATTTGTATTTTTCGTTACTTTCCTATAGTTTCTAGGCCTGGTTTTTTATTTCTCATTAAATAAAATATCTAATTTAGGTCGGTGTTGACGTAACATGGAGGTTGCCAAAAAGCATGATTTTATACACAATTCAGATTGCTTGTCAGTGAAAATAAACATGCTAACTGTAGTGACTCAATCTTAAATTAACTAAAATGTTAACTGTCAGTTTGGACTTGTGATTATGAAGCTAATTTTTTGTTTTAATTGGGAGTTAAAGTAAAGCTCCATTGTTTGAGAGACATTGTAAAACCAGGTACTGAAATAAGATTGATATTATTTAATATTTATCATAATATTTTCACTTTTCGCATTTACTAAAAATGCATTTTTTTAAATTCAAGGTTGTGAGCTCAACCAATGGAGAGCTTGCCAACGATGACCCTACAGCTGGACATTCTAACACTCCAATTACTGCTCAGCAGGAGGTTGAAATTGTTGATGAAACTAAGTAAGTATTCCTTCATTATTAACTCACTAATTTGGCTGTGCTACACATTCGCTATAATTTTCACTTTTTCCCTTGCACAATTCATGGTCACAACAGTGGAAAACATGGAAATAACTATTTTAAATACTTCAAACTAAACCTAAGTTATATAATGAAATTTTAAAAAACATATCCCTAATCGTTTGATTTGGGAAAAATTGATTGTGAAATGATTATCACAGCATTATGACATCATTGGCATATTTAAATTTTCAATGTAGTTTTAATCAGGAAATTAATAAAAATTTATGTTTCTCCTCTAATGAATAACATTTAAAGTCCTGAATAAGATTGATAATAGTCTTTTTTTTTCATTTTACCTCAGACTATCAGTCCAACCATAATGCAACTTCTTCCATTAGTTAACCCTTTTGCTGCCAGCGCCTTGGAGGTAGACTGTGCGAAAACTGCCAAGCCCATGCCATGAAGTTAGAAAAAAATATTGGTTACACATTAATTTAAGTACTTAGTCTTAATTAATTAATTTCATATTTATGACAATTTTGACGATATTTTTAGGTAAATTGTCTATTTTGTATATTGCCTAATGTTTATTATATCTTTTTGTAGTTTATTTACTTTTTTAACAACTAGGCACATTACTCCAAGTTAACATAGTGGGCCGATATATAGTCCCATGGCAGTAAAAGGTTTAACCAAGTTGTGTGAGCTACTATACTTCATGTGTTGTTCTACCTAATTCAGCAGAATCTCAACATATTTATAACAAATGCCAATTTATTACAATGCCCAAAAATTCACTTGCTTTATCAAGCATCTGATGTCAGTGGTGATTTTATAACCATTTATTTCAGATTAGTATAGGCATGGCTGCGGGTATTTAATGTGATAGGTGTAAAATTTCAGTGGGTGAAGCTATTAATGATGATTTCTCATATACTTCTATCCTTAGTATGGTTTAAAAAGCATGTATTTCATATTTTAAATAGGTAAATAATTTTTAATGGTGAATCTTACAATTAGTGAACTAGTTTGAAATGGGAGTTTGAAGGAATATGACCAGTCATTGACTAGAGAGTGTTCATTTTGTCTTGACATGGTTTTGGAAAGCAATATTTTAATGCAAAGATTTCTTTTTAATGATATGTGTGAGTACACTTTTGAAAATGTTTAAAGCATTATAATCCAAAGTTCCATCAAATGAAATTGTCAGTAATCAGGCATTGAAATTTGTTGGAGGTGAATGAAGGATGTAGCTCATGCATCTTATGGATGTGCCATTATGTTTAAAAGTCTGGCTCACTGAAGTCCACAGGGAAAGGAATATGGAGGTTGGCACTCAAGGCTGGCAGGCACTTGGACTGTGAAAGTTTTCCATTGATCTAAGACGTCGTAGAGGATTGTGTTGCGTTAGGACCAGCCAAAATTAACCCAAATGTATATGAGAAAACAATTTCCTTGTGGAAAGATTTTTGGGAAGAAGAGGACTAGTGAACATCCGTTTTCTGATTCATTAATTCGTTGAAAAAGAAAATGGGGAATTTGTCGGAGCTCTTTCTTATAGTTGAACTTAATTTTTTACATAGGTGAAAATGAATCCTTAAATACAAGTGTATTAAGTATTCCTTATGTATAAATTGTACTAAGTACAATTACACAAATTGTATTAAGTAATCCTTATGTATAAATTCATTCATTTTCCTTATGGGTCCATAAAATTCTTTCTTCAAAATACAGCTCGTGATACCTCATTTTTTGTATCATTAGCTATATTTTGCTCATAGTTAGCATTTTTGGGTGCACTATACATGCAGGATGATGTCAGGAAAAGCCTTGAGCTGCAAAACCTAATTTTTCTGAATGCAAGCTTCTTCCCAGCATTCTTCCCATGAGATTTTTTTTCTTGTTTTTGGGGTTAATTCAGCTAGCCTTTTAGCATCACATTCCTCTACGACATCTCAGAGCAGCATAAAGCTTTCACAGCCCACGTGCCAGCCAACCTTGAATGCCAGCATAATACGGCATATTCCTTTCCACAACATGTAAGCTAGTCGGTGACTTGGAACAGACTTTTGAGCATGACAGCACAGTTACAAGGGTGTAAAATGTGCATGAATTTTAGCTTTTTCCAATTTAATTTGGTAAAATATATTTTTGAAGTTTCAATTCCATTCTAAAGTGGACTGAAATTCTTTGGTGATCTTATGTAAATAAAATTAATTTAATTTAGCATCATCTAGTAACCTGATGTATTGTACTCCTCTAGCAGGTGGGGATCTACAAAATAAGTAATCTCATTCATCTATTTTTTTAAAATTCTGTATTGATTCCTATGTTAAGTCTTGCTTAACAGATATATCTCTAATGATTGCGACTACATATTTAATGATCAAGTTATTGTGGTCCCCAATGTTCTTGGAAAAGTTTGGAAAAAATTGAGGGAATTTCAAAATGCTTCCTTGAAATTGTTTATGATGATTTTTTTCCCTAAATTTATCTATATTACCGTATATTCTCATGTTCCACATGCCTCCAAGTAAGACATGCACCTTGTTTTTGGGCATTGGATTTTGAGGAAAAATATAATTTAGGAAAACTTGGCATAAATGCAATGTATTCTCCATGGGAGAAGTAACAGCATGTTATTAAGGTATTGGAAGTGTATTCTACAACAATTTCATGGAAAAGCAGGATTATTAAAGAGATAACAATTGTGATGAGCACAAGAAAATAACACTACAATTCCATATAAAAAATGTATTCTATGACCATGGTTTTGCCACTGTGTGGCATCTTCAGGTTGGTCACCTGATGATGCCAAACTGTTGAAACCATGATTGTGGAATACATTTTTATATGAATTGCAGTGTTGTTTCCTTGTGCTCATCACGATGGAGAAATTCCACAAGCTAGGCCGAAAAATTCTGCATATGAGATAAAAATATCCTTGTGTTAGCAGAATGGCATCATAAGTGTATTTTTTCTTCCTCCTACAAGATTCTGGCGAGTCATATTTGGGTCTAGCTGCATGGTTGCCAAGTTCTTCTGCTTCTCTTTAATCTTGAGTTTTTCACGAACAGTAGGTATTTACGACTAGATTTTGATAAGTTTTCCAAAGAGAATAATGAATTTGCTATTTGAATAGGTGGCCATAAATCAAAGGGATTGCCTTGTTCACCATGTAAATAGTACTTAATGAAGGATGCATGTGTGGGTATGTGAAATAATCAAATCACAGTATCAACGTGACGGTCGGTTTGGTGGGTGAGGGTAGAGCTCACCCAGTACTAAGCCAAACGGCATGTAAAATTCACACATCAGGGTAGGGTGACCAGTTCCTTTCCCTGTACCATCTGTGATTTCCCAGGAAGACCTAGTACCCAAAAAATTGCACACAGCTTTGGTGAAGCTGACACTACATGGGGACATCACCCAGAATCGAATTTGGGACTTCCAGTGAGTAGCTCAGCACTCTACCCACTGACTACCGCACCCCTTATGTGAAAATATATATTCCCTGTAATTAGATCTCGTGGGCCGAGAATTGAAAACACAGCAAAGTAATCTCGGCCAAGAATAAAATGGTCTAGGTTTTTCATTGCAATGTAATCAATTTGGCTATTTTTTTATTTTCTGTCATAATCTGCGATAATGTTGCAAAGGGTGTGGTAGACAAGTGGTTAGAGTGCTAGGCTTCTGACCTGAGAGCCCAGGTTTGAGTCCCAGTGATAACCAGATCTGGGTACCCAAACTGTGTACCATTTTTCGGGTACCAGGTCATCATGGGAAGTCACAGGCCATGCTTGTAATATACACACCTGATATTTTATCGATGATTGAGTGTGTGCATGTGGTACATGAGAAAATATGTTGTATGGAAAAAATGCCATAGCTTACATTTGTTCTTTGATTTGTGCTAATAGCATGGTTTTTTATAATTGTTTCAATGTTGATGCTTAAAAAGTAATCAGGTTTTCCTATTTAAGTAATGCTTCTAAATACATAATTTAACACTTTTTGTCAATTACCTCTAGTGAAATACACCCTGAAAATGGACATTTTTGGTCTCGTAATCTTAGAGTAATCTGTGAATTTAAATATCTGTTTGGCAGCGGCTCTAACATGACCATACTGTTTATATCCTTCCATTTATGGATTAATTATTTTTTGTAGCTGGAATATTTTTTTGCTGTTTTCAGTATTAATTTAAATGATATGTAGTTGTAAGTTTGTACTTCCACTAAAATTTTATTAGGCAAACAACTTGGGATTTGATGAATCACACCATCTTCAGATGAGTTGTTCCGTTGAAACCCAGGTCCTGTGTCTAATAAAATGATAGTGGAATTACCTAGTTACTGCTCTCATTCTAAAAATAAACCTATTCCATCAAGTCCAAAACTATTATTTGTAGTTGTGATGGTAGAGAATGCATAACTTTATGGAGTGAAATGGGTAAATGTAAAATTATTTTTTTGGTCAATCAGATGGTGTCTTTCAATTCTCATTTCATAATGAATACAGCGAAAATGGTTTATATTTATTATATTTTGGTTTTGTGTGATACATTTTTCTTTTTATAATGCTGGCTTCAAGAAAAATGTAAAGGTTCCACTTAATTCTCATGGTTTGATTAATCATCTCACCACACACAAAATAGGCTATTTGGTAATAAATTATATTTTATAGCAGAATTGTCTCACCTTTTCTGGGGTTAGAGACCAAATTTTATTTTCTTTTTTATCTCACTGTAGGGCCAGTGGGGGAATTTTAGAAAGGTAAGTTCAATACGTTTGTAATGCTAGCTTTCAATAAATATTCTGAGAAATTGAAAATGACCATGTTATAACATTTTTAGTGAACTGGGTACCATGTATTCTCATGTACAACGTGCACCTTTACTCAGTATCAAAAAATAGGGTGCACGTCATGCACGAGGGTTTCCATTTGCAATGGTATTAATGTATAGCCAAAGAAACATGACAGGCCAAAAAAACTTCCCTAATACTTTGTTATAACTTCGTGTTGTTTTAATAAAAATTATGAATCTGTCATTGATCATGCCAGATAATACAAAAATATTAGTAAAAGACTGGCATCCACCAAGATTCGGACCAAAGTTAATTACATTGAAACAAAAAAACATCAAATCAGCAAGTTCTTGGCTGAGATTGCTTTGCTGCCTTTCCAGTACTCAGCCCACCTGATTAAATTTCAAGATGCATATTCTATTTCACATGCATAGTTATCCTTCAGTTCATCCCGTGTGCATGGTGTGTATGGCAGTTGCTTTAGTTTGTTACCATCGATTCAAACAGCGAATTCATTGTTTTTTTAGTGAATATTTATCTGAATGAATAGAGGTAATAAACTACGTTAATTCAGTGTTCACGAGAAACTAAAGATTATAAGAGAAGCGGAAGAGATCAGCAATCATGCAGCTGGACGTTAATATGACGTGCTGGAATCTTGCGTGTGAGACTGGAGGAAGAAAAGAGATACACTTCTTTCTAGTAACAGTGAGAAAAGAGCACTCAGTGGAAAATTGCAAAATATCCTGCCACTGAGGAACAACTTTCAGTGTACATTAGAGACAGACGCTAATTTGGATTTGCATCGTTGATGGAAATGTGCCAGATGCTCTGTAGATAGTGAGAGCTTGGTGTAACCTTCAATGAATTTAAGGCTAATAGGGGTTGGATGCTGAGATATTTTTAATAGGAATAACCTTTCAATAAGAAGGAAAACAACTATATTGCAGCATTTGCCTTAAGCGTACAAAGAAAACCCCGTGAGATTTCTGAGGTGTCATCAACTGTAGAAATACGTATGAATTCCTATTTGTTAGGGCAAATTGGGAATGCAGATCAGACCCCTGTTTAC
>LYUA01000611.1:28003-44501 GCA_002093875.1 Calopteryx splendens | reverse complement strand
TCCATGAAAAAAGAGTAGAATACTGTTCCATTGTATTCAGAATATGCTGTTACTGAATATATAGTATTTTTGCTGATTTTTTCAAAAATTATTTTTTTCCTAAAATTCATTGCCCAAAAACAAGGTGTGCATCTTATATGGGGGCATGTGGTACACAAGAATATATGGTACCTTCATCAGAATAATGAGTGCTAGAAGAAATTTGTATAAAACAGACATGTGTGTCCGGTTAAAATCCATGGGGATTTTTGGAAAGCTATTTCGTTACATATTAAGCATCAGAAAATTCTTTATGGGGTTAATTTGCTAGCATAGTAACCCATATGGTTGAAATTCTTTAGTGTAGTATGTTCTACTCATGGCCTTCTGTGTAAAAATGGCTTCTGCTCATTACTAATGCATTAACCAATTTTTATGCATTTTTGCTAAACCTGTAATGCTACCAAATGTTTTGAAACTTAGTTCCCCATATTTCTTTCCCATTTATGCAGTGAATCAAATGGGCATTTAGGTTCATGTCTATTTCCACCCTTAGGTGTTGCTGTTTCTTTAAACGGAAGAAGAAGAAGTCTGGTAGACAGAAGTGACTAGCAGTTGTGCAGTGTAGTCCTGAGCGGGAAGCTGTAACCCTCTTGCGTGCCTCACAGTCCAACTCTCACGACAGCATTCTCAACCCTCCACTGCCCCCAGCAGCCACGCATGTGGGAATTCAGCCTATTGGTGACCCAGCAGGAGTCCTGGGTCGTGCCCACCTACACCACCAATTTGGCCGGCACCAGAGGTCCAATCCCCCATCTCCGCCACCGCCTCGAGAATGCTCTACCCCTGGGGGTACATCACAGGGGAGGATGACGTGATGGACCTGTCTGATGTGACATTTGCCCAATTACATTATACCCCCCAGTCAACCGTATGCTGTCAATTACCCTTCAGAGTCATTGCTGGGGGCATTGACATTATCGCCTAGGAGATGTTCAAGTGAAAACCTTATTCCATATATATATATATATAAAAGTAAATATATGACAAGACTATCAAACAAGGAAAATGAAAAAAATCAAATGTCTCCAATTCACAAGCATTGTCAAGGGTGAGAAAAAATTGAACATTTTGCAAAGAAGTCATGCTTACATGTAAATGAAAGTGAGGAAAAGATGTATAAATTGTGTAAGTAAGCTGAAGGATGTGCATGTCTTTTATCGTTCCTTTTATCAAAAATCAAGGAAAGGGAGAGAGGAACTGGACAAATAAAATGTTGATGTGTCTGAAAGAGATTTGTGTGAGAGTGTGTGGACCAATGTAAAAAAAATTGAGAAAAATAGGCCAATGTGCATTGTGAAATTGGAATGTGTAAAGAGGGAATGAAGTTCATGTAGAGAGAGTTGATTAGTGGGGATTTAGTTCAGCCAGGAATAATAATCAAAGGAAGTGGTTGGTTTCCTGAATGATCTGCGGTGTCGAGGGTTTAAGGTGTTGGTAAATTTCAGTGTGCCAATTATATCAACTGAAAAGTGGGTGTGAATGCATTTCCCTCTGAGGGGTGCTGAAGAGCTTTATCATTTTTCTTCAGCCTCTTGAATGCCATTGATGTTTGCCATCATGTGTGGTATTGGTTTTGAAGGATGTTTGCAGATGACTTCACCCTCTGTTTTTGTGTGAATGTGTTGTTTACCAGCTAGGTGATTTTTATCTCCCATATAAAAGTCCTGGCTAAGGAGATGATGGTTGGCTATGTAAGAGATGATTGCAAGGGAGGGTTCTGCAGAAGACATTTCTGGTTGTTTACTTTTCTCTTGTTGCTCCAAGATGGATGGTGGGAAGGTTGTGACGTGTTCCAAATGATCTTAATCCATCCAACCATAACTGCTGTATTTAATGGTCAACAAGTGAGAAGACTGATCCAGAAGACTGACATGCAGATTCTACAGACCTCTCACCCCAATTGACTTGGTCAGTTGTAAAATGGTGGCTAATTATTATTATTATAACACATTTCTGTGATTATTGTCAACCCTCATCCTACAATCTGTGTTTATGTTGAGATATGACATGTCTTACCTTGCCTCCTCCACCTTTAAAGTCTAAAAGAAAATGTGTATTTCACTAGTTCATGATGTAAAATGAAAATGGGAGTAGATTGTGGGTTAAGTTGGTGTGGACCTATTCTCCAAGATGGCAGGCCTTATTAACTCCTATACCTCTGGTTGATTGATGGAGACAGTATTGAAAAGAGACAGTTGAACTTAATATTGAATGTGAGTTGTATCTTGTGTGGGTTGAATTGAATCAATAAGCATCAGAGAGAATCAGGAGCATTTGTAGTTTTATAGGTTTTTTAATCAGTGACTGCTTGGAGGATTGAAAATGCTCCTGTGTTAATTGAGTTTATTAGATGTTCAAAGGCAGATATGTTAAGCTTCTTTCCTGGTCTACAAAAATCTGGAACTTCCTGCTATGTGAATGTGCTACATTGCAAAGGATTGCACCTTTCCCCTGTCCTCTTTTGTTAAATTTAATTATCCAGGGTGGCGATCAATTAATGTAGGCAGCTTGATGAAAAAGGGCTCTATTCTGGGTTTTAACGTTATTGCAAGGCTGAGATGTTTAAGCTTGAACACACAAGTGTAGAGCATTGGAAAGCATATTATAAACCTTCCTGCATGTGAGATCAACTTCAGATTCATTTCAGGTAGAATATATAGCACATGGGGAAGGGTTTGAAATTTTTTTAACACATTACAAATCATCGCTCAAAAGAATTAGTTGCATCCTTTGAACTAGGCCTTTCTGGATCTCTGCAGTGTGACTTCCAAATTTATCTTGCAAATTATTTCAATGAGTTTTCAAATGGAATGATTTGCGCTTTATCTTTTGTCAGAATAGGGCTTAGAATCAGTTCCAAGATCTATTGGAATGCCAAATAATTATGTTAATATTTTATTCAAGGTAGCAAGAGAAAAATCTCATGATGTTCAACTTCTTGATTGCCATCCTGATGTATTATCTGTGTGTCTTATAACCTCAGTTATGTTTTAAACTCTCTTTGTTTTTTGCTTCTGTCCTTTTTAGTGGCTGGAGCAAGGTTTTTCACATAATGCTTATGGTGGGTCACATGTAAACACAGAAGCTGGGATGTAGGTTTTTTCATGATGAGGGTTGTGCATTCATATATGTGTGGATGTGTGAGTATTTGAAGTCTGAATGTCTGTATAGAGTTTGAGTGAAATATATGAATATAATGTGTCCCTCATCCAATGTAATTGTTTTGTAATGGGTCTGCAGGAATGCCTCCATGCTCTTTATTCCTCACTAAATTTTTAACTGGCACCTGGTCAGAATACTTGTATCATGTTGGGTATTGGATGCATGTTGCCCAGTTGGGAATTATTTGCTTTTGTACCATGGAGGAGTAGCCATGCTTCTGTGAATTCATTTCAAACCTCATTTCCTGAAGTGTTCTATTTGCAACCATTCACAAGCCATTCCAGTGCCACTACTCCGTCTCTATCGAACCGAATTAGCTGCTCACTTCGACAGATGGACTTTGGTTAGACTTGAGGCAGGGTCAAGTGCCATTGACCTTGGCTACCCAGCATGTAAATTTAGGCTTTTAATTAGATTTATAGCTTGGAATTGGGGCTCTCAGCCTTATTTTTACATGTATGGAGGTTATCATCTGCCTTGGAATTTCCTTTTTTTTCAATAAAAATGAATGCATGGTCAGTTTGTTTGGAAACTCCTTATGTATGCCTAAAGAAAATTTATCATCTTTAACATGCAGACAGTTGGTTATTAATCACTCGTGTACCGTTAGAATTTGAGGTGACATCAGGCATAGCAGATCTCACTCCTGCATATTGTTAACTGGTATATTACCGTGAAAAGTAAATCCTGGAAGGATAATACTTTATGGTCATTTGTGAATGTGAACTTTAAAATAAAGCATTTGTTTTTTAATAATCCTTTGTGACATTCTGGTGGCCACTCATATATCTCACCAAAACATATTTTTAAGTGTCTAAAATCCAGTGAGAATTTAAAGGTTTACCACTGTTTATTATGGGAGATATACGTTGGTAAAGATTTTACTATCTTAATTGTGAGTTATATAGGAGCTCTTAATCTAGTCGCTCCTTGATTTATCTTCCCTCCTGATTTGGGCTGATAACACCTTCAAGACTCCCTAGCCACGTACTTAAATCCTTCTGGACCTTAGGCTCTATCAAATGATGAGCACATAGGTTGAAGGTAGACTTTTGGGGCTGGGTGAGGTTTGAAGAGGATGGAATCACATTGACTGCTGAGTGTGTTTGGAATTGGCATTTCCTTTGTTGTACTTTGCATGGCAGAGACATCAAATTCAGTGCCACTTGGTTGTGTGCACTCCATCTGTGTGTGCTGTAATTTTATTTAAAAGATGTTAAATTGTGTAAATAGTGAAGAATCTGTTGTTCTTTGGCATTTAGTTATCTCTGTGATTATCCAAAACTTCAGCTATTCTTCAGTCTGTCCAGGTGATACAGTTTTTCTTATTACAGAGGGGTCCAATGTTTAGCCTATCAAGTATCATTTTGAGCCAGTGTTGCCATATTTAATTTGTCACATTTTCCCCTTTGTGTACAATGTGAGGACTGCTGCTTTTATAGTGAGAAACTCATAGGATTATGTAAAATATTTTATTTCTCAAAAGAAATAAACTCTTTAAAAAAATGTTATTTTCAGGCATTTATTATCTCAGCAATGTGTTTTCTTCACAATCTACTCCATAAAATGCCTCAAGGTAGGGGATTAAAGATGAAAGAGACCTATAACATACATTTAAAAGTCTGTTCCATCCCACTCATTTCTCTCAATTCACAATAACCCTATGATTTCATTCCAATCCCTTATAACACATCAACACATGTATTTGGTTTAATTTAACAATTTTGGTTATAAAAGCACCACAATCTCAGAAAAGTAAACTCTAGACACATACTTTCTTATAATAACCCATCCTAAACTAGATATTATAACATGTGCATAAATTTTGTTACACACTACTTATATCACAAAACCAGGTGAGCACTACGTCTGCTTCAATGGTCATACTTAGCTTAAAAACAATCTTTAAACATATGCTTGAACACTACTTAAAAGAGTGAAAGTGTAGGAATAGTGAAAAATGCTTCATCATTACATTTAGACTTTCAGGAAGCTGACACCACTTGACATAAAATAGGATTCAATACTTCCCAATAGAAATCTTAAAATATGCATTCCATGCCAAATATCAATATTCACTGGAAATTCTTTACATGTCAAGTACTGTAGAACAAACATTTCCAACTGCTATTCATAATGATGCCAAATGGCATTTACAAAGTGACACAAAAGCTGCACTATTGTGCATCTCTGAATATAAGATGACCTATGATAGAACAGGATGACTTTTGATTACTATGAGATGCCATAGCCAAAAAAGTTTCCAATTGGCTTTTCGAAACCCATCTTGCCATACAAATACACAAAATCATATCCAGTTCATATGAACCAAATTAGAGTCCTTCCTGAACTTGAAGGACGACAGAACGTGCTGTTTCATCACTCGACCGATTATTTCTTGCTTCCAATGGTATTATCTCCTCACCATTATCCAAAGACAGCATTGATGTCATAGACCCTGACGGCCATTCGCTATCATCTGGTGATGATACTGAATGGAATTGATCAGGAGACTGTACAGGAAGATCAGGATCTAATATGCGAGGCTGCTTTGATGGGGGGCCATAGTCATGGTCCCAATGAGATTTCTGTATGGGGGAAGTAAACTTGTTTGGACTACCCCAATGGTCTGCATTCATCTCTTCATCTTGCTCGAGGAGCTTTAACAGTTCCTCTTCTTCTGAAACTGACATGTTAGCATCAGCCTCAACAGCCTCATCTTCCACGGAGAAGGATGATATGTCATCAACTGGAGACTGTTTGTACAGAAGTGTTCTTGAACGACCTTAAAGAGAAATGCATATCGATGAATTTAAACAACTGTAAGTCCCAGAATACAGCCATACTTAACCCTTTTTGTTTCAAACAATAATTAAAGGTATATTATTTGCATTGACCCTCCCAAGCCAAAAAAATGAAGCCAGAATATCATTGTAAAATCAGTGAAATGAGATATTGACTTGGAATCATAACTTTTACAATGGACTTACATGACTCATAAGATAATTTTAGTCTAATCATATTCTGATATAAAAATAAAATATAAATATTATGATGAAACTTAGAATCACTAGACTACCCAGTGTACTGAAAGGTTACTTCCTCGGAGTTCCATGAAATAAGGCTCCATATCAAAATTCCAC
Source organism: Calopteryx splendens (assembly GCA_002093875.1). NCBI lineage: Eukaryota > Metazoa > Arthropoda > Insecta > Odonata > Calopterygidae > Calopteryx > Calopteryx splendens. The sequence goes on along the minus strand of LYUA01000611.1, from coordinate 38,154 downwards.
AATCAAACATGTAAAACCAACTGACAATTTATGATTAAATTGATGTCGCTCTTTCAGGTCATCTCTAAACTTCAAGTGTGAACATCCTGAATAGCTTTTAACGAGACATGCAGAGCCTAGCTTCACAAAATAAACAACTCTCATGCCCATTAGCAATTAGATATGTGCATGACTGAACCAACCTGCAACAGGAGGCAGTTTGAAGTTGGGAAGGCTCAAGGAGTTGGTGCTGCCTCCCCTTTCTTCTGTTGGTCTTAAGTTGGGCACCAAAATAAGGGCCACGGAGAGAAGAAGCACCATGAGGCAAGTCAAAGGTTGTGCATTCTTTGCAGTCAGTGCATTGGAAGTAAGTGTGGAAGAAGCTGTACTGGAAGCACTGCTGGAGTTACTTGCTTCTGAGGCTTCCAAACTTGCTCTCCTTCGCCTTCCCACTAGACCCTGTAATCGGCGGATCTGTGATGATAAAGACTGGTTTTGCATTTGAAGTTGCTTGATGCGCCGCTGCAGGATTGCATTTTCATTTGTGCACCGCTTCACCCTGCAATAGAGCACAAATGAGCTTGCCATTTCATAAATTCATAAAAATTAAAAGAAAATACGTAACTGAAAGGGCAAAAAAAAAAAGTAACTTTTATTGATCATTTACCCAAAATGTTGTAGAATTAATGAATTTTGTGATGACAAATCAATTGTGTACGTGGATGTTTGAAAATGCTTACCTCATTTTGAATTTACAGTGAACATGTCAATTCTAATTCATGTTCTGATTGTAATTTTGAACTATGCACCATGATTTTCCATGCATCAACTTACCTATCTTCAAGACCATCCACATATTCCTTCTTTCTCTTGCGTGAATCCTGTGCAGATATCTTGTTTCTTATTTTACGTCTTATTCTCTTCAGCTCTCTTTCTTCATGTTTTGTCAAGGGATAATATTTGGGTAAAGAAATTCCTTCCTTTTTCAACAAGCGCTGCTCCTCCTCTGCAAGAAATATTTTTTTACAGAATTTTGCTTGGTTCTCAAACAATAACATAGTCAAGTTTCACGGTTTTGGGCTTAACTTTGTGGAATTTATCCATGATGGAAGAAAAAGAAATCAACTTTATGAATTTTATTACACGACCATGGTTTCGATACTTCATACCTGAAGATGACACAAAGTATCGAAACCATGGTCGTGTAATAAAATTTATTAAGTAGAATTCACAAAAATTATCTCTCTTTCTTCCATCAATAACATAGGCAATCTTGCTATCCCATTATGTCTACTAAAGAGCTCCTACACTCAACATTTTACTGATTAAATATTTGACTTTCTATCTGTAGCTGACATTCTGAGGTGTGAATTCATTGTTCATAATTGTAGCTAGCTACTTAAGATGCCCATGAACTAACACAAAAACTTTGTAAGTAAACAAGCCATTGCCACATAACCAGGGAAATATTTTTACACTGACAGTATTATAACACTGAAATATGTTGAGACTGTGCTATTGTGGAGTGTGCTGCACTCATCAAAATTTAAGAAGCTGTGTTGTGTTGCAAATATATATGGTGCTCTATGTTTTGCTCCATAGATTGATACATAAATAATAAGCATCATCTTTCAATCCTAAGATTGGTAGACTTTAGCCCTCGAGCCTTCCCCACCTCATGTCAATTCCCTTTCACTCCCTTGTCCTACATATTTATCCCTAGGTCTTCACCATGGGACTTCACCTTCAATTATATTACTTACAAATCCGGTGTCTCATGGTGTAAGCAAAACTATCTGGTTCTTTACTATATGGTGCTTCAATCGGTATTTTCCCCTACTGCTCTTCTATATAATTCTTCATTTCTCACTTTATCCATCCATTTTATTTTTAACAATTGTCTCAAACACCAGGTTTCTAAAGCTTCCATTCTTCTTTTTCGATGGTCAATGTCTCTGATCCATAGAGGGTCATGCTCCATACGAATGCTTTGACATATTTCTTCCTTTTTTTTTTAACTTTTCTTTGAGCATAGTTGAGCAAGTTGCCTCTTCGCCATAAATACCTTCTTGGCTTGAGTGATACTAGCTTGATGTCCATCGATCTTCTTCCTTCCCATATTATGATGCTTCTGAGGTAGGTGAATGCACTTGTTCTAATTTATCTCCTTGTAGTCTGATGTCAGCTTCTCTCTTCGTCATACCAGTATTTTAGTTTCCTTATTGTTGATTTTTATGTTATATTCTTGAAGCATTTCATCCATTGCAATCAGTGATGCCTTTAAGTCTTCTGGACTCTCTGCTATAACTGTGACGTCATCTGCGAAGCGGATAATGTTAACTTTGACACCATTCACCTGAATTCCTTTGATGCCCCTTTCTTGCACTTCTTTTATTGCCTCTTCAAAGTATTATTTTAATAGTGCAGGTGCAAGGTTAAGGTTCCATCCTTGTCTAATCCTTTATTTTTCTTCTTTCATTCATTGCAGCAACTTGATACTTGTAGAGTTGGTAGATTATTCTTCTGTCATTGTAATCCAGTCAAAGTTTTTCCAGCAATTTGAGCATCTTATTTCACTCGATGTTGTCAAAGACCTTTTCCAGGTCCATAAATCCGACATATAGTGGCTTGTTCACATTTTTAATTTTTTCTACGAGTATCCTTATGCTGAGTATGGCCTCCTTCATTTCTGTTTTTCCTGAATCTGAATTGATTCTTGGACAGGTTGCCTTCAATTTTATCTCCGATCCTTAGGGTGATTAACCATGATAGTATTTTCGATGCATGTATCACAACACTCAATGTTTGGTGCTCCTCACATTTCTCGGTCCTCTTTCTTTGGCATCGCAATCATTACACTTTCCTTTCCTTCCTTGGCAATCTTCCACTTTCATAGCTGACCTTGATAATACCATTCAGGGTCTCATTGGCTTTCCCTCCAAGCACCTTTTTTATTTCTCCGCTGATTTTGTCTGCTCTAGGTGGTTTGTTTTTCTTCAGGCCTTTCTCTGTCAAACTCACTTCTCAGAATATTTGGGCTCCTATCATCCTTTTCCAGCATGCTCTTTTATTTTATTAATTCCTCTTCCAAGGGTTTTTGTCTTTCATATAGTTCTTGGATGTATTCATTCTACATGTTTCCTATGGCATCTTCTCTCAGTGTTTTCCCATTCATGCCCTTGATGTTACAGCATTTTATTTTCCTTTCTCCAAAATGCCTCATTACTAGTTTGAATGCTGTTTCCATTCTCCATGTTTTCTTCAATTTCTTCACAGCTACTCTCGATCCATTCTTACTTGGCCTTCTTTGACTCTCGTAAATAATAAGCATAAAATAGAAAGTTAGTGATGGAATGAGCTAAGAAGTGGCTGATCGAGGGATTCCAAATCATAAGTGTCACAAAAATCTGAGCAAACAGATTGGCTGTCAGGATTGCACACACACTTAGCCCAAGTATGCTTACCAATTCTATGATTCTTCGAAAATGGATCTCAAAACTTTCAAAAGCTGAAAAAGGTTGATAAGCTTGAAAAATAAACCTCCGTATTAATTTGGGAATAGGGTACAACTGTGGGTACTCTTATTCTGAATGTGATTTCATGGCAGGATGTACATATTTTTTACCATTGATGATAGTTATATCATTTTTTAATATTATGAAAGAAGTACATGTGATATATTGATGTTTTCCTTTGTAATATCCCACACAGATATCACCATCATAAAGATATTTTGAAGTCAAGAAAGAAATGTTGGACAAATATTAATAGGAGTTTTTGACAAATTAATTAACATATGCACTAATTTATTTTTGTCAATATTCATGAGTATAATAGTGAATAGTTAGTTACTTTTTTCATTCCACCTACTGAAAATAGGAATTACATATCTAATACATTGGAACCAACTACAGCAATGATACAACAACACTGATAGTTTGTTGTATTTTTATATTAACACCTTTAATCTGGCACACAAATTTCTATTACATGCAGAAGAGAGGGCATGGAGGGAAGTGTGTAACTAGTGGCAGCGTAATAATTATAAATTTCATTTTTTACCTGTCGAGGTATAATGGCTCCTTTCAAATATGACCCAATAATCTGAGGAGGTGATCCACCAGTGGCTCATGCCACCCAGTAGAGAAACCGATTGTGACCCACACCAGGTTGAAAGCGTTAGTACAATTGTGTGAAAAATATTTATTTTTATCCCCTGAAAGGCTTTTCTCTTCTGAGGAATTCTCTGATCCTCTTCTGAGAAATGACATTATTCTAACCAATAGTTAGAGAAGTAAGGAACAAAATTGATTTACAAATGTACTTCCATAATTTTGATACTTCCCAGCTCTGTCAATAATCGTATGATGTCGTAGAATTATGTTTTCAGGGTGAAATCAACTCATCTAGCGGGGCACTTAAATTTATATATATGTCATTAAAAAGTACTCACGACTGAGTTCTAGACGGGGATATCCACTGCTTCTTCCTTCAACTGTAACACCACCTTCAGAAGCACCAGTTGTTGGTGGAGACTTCACAGATTGTACACAATTTAGTCCAGCAAGTAAAGTATTGCCTGCACCCTTCCCCCCCGACCTTAGGCCAGACAGGAGTGCTTTAATATTGGCTGGAAATGATGCTCCTGATGTTATAACCTTAATGGTTTTCACTTGACCACCCCCTTTGCCATCATTGATGGTGACTGGGAGAAGGATGGAGCGTGGATTGGTTCCAGGGCTGGTTGAAATTTGTTGCACCACCCTATTACTTCCAGTGAGGAGTCTCTTTGTTTTCCCAATGGCACCACCACTTTTCTTGGAAATGGAGTCTGATGTTACCACTTCTGAAATCAAATTCCAATTTCCTTCCTTAATACAATTATTTCTTCAATTCTAACTCAACAACAAAGGCATGACTCAATGTGCCACACAATAACCATGAGATAAGGAACAAAGTATAAAATACGTGCAGAATAATAAGTGCAACAGACTCTATGGGAATTAGTAAATTTAATGACAGCAACATGAGCACTAAAAAACTATCTATTTGTATTAGCTATCATTAGCCATAATATTTTTTTTCTAATATACCTAATATGATTATACACTAATATCGTAATATTCTACTTATATGAGCACAGGCCATTTAAATTCTTTTATACATATGAACGAAGGTCTCAAAGAGCTCATGATCTATTACAACTCAGATTTCTCAAAAATTATAATGGCATGATTCACTAAATGAAGAATATCATATATATATAGATATGCTTCTATCTTCAAAAATAATTGAAAATACATTCCACTCCACCTATATAAAGTCTATCAAATATGTAACCACATTTTGAGTCATGGATGGTAGATATATCACTGAAAAAAGTTAGGAATAACTTACTCATATTAATAATGGCCTGGTTATCTTCCACCAACACTTCGCCCATGTTGGAGATATCTAACACTTTTACAATAGGAGATGTCGAAGGTGCAAAGTCTGTTTCAATATCCACATCAGATGAATCTGTAAAATTCACGGAAGAAGGACTACCCAACTCAGAAACATCTCCCCCATCACTTGCAGTCACATTTTGATAGATACCATCTTCTTCCCCTGGTAGCAATAGTGGAGAAAGCTCTTGATCAAAGCTTAGGTCGCTTGAGGATAGGCCGCTGTCCGATGAACTACTGGGCAGAGCTGTGAGGTCATTGAATTCATCAATGCAGCCTACGACCTCTTCCAAACATTGGGGTGTTTCCATTTCCACATTATCGTCGAGGATTGACTCAAACAAATCATTCCCCTGCTAACGAAAAAATCATTTTAATATGGAGAGGTTTGCAGGTTATTTTCAGTTCACATGAACGTTAAGGTTTGACTCGAAAAAATCATCCCCCTATTAATGAAAAAAAATTAATTTCAATGTATATAGGTTAGCAGCTCCATAATGTTCTGACAATGAATGTAATTCAATCATAAAACTACCAAAAATTGTACGTTGCTAATACTAATTTAAATAGATCAAACAGAAAATGTCCCCAATAATTGAATGTATGCACCGAGCAACCGATTTTGCATAATATTATTACGGAAATCTCCCGACGGCAGGAGTTCCTATCCCAGACACAACGTCTATGTTAGGGTGACCAAGCTGACCCATTTTAAATTTCTGGGTTGCAGCCAGAATGGATAAAATTGTCTGCTACTGCATCCATATGGATGTGGAAGTTCGATTTTTTCTTAACTTCTAACAATTTATTATTGACGAAGCGTGAGCAAAAATCATTGCTATCTTTGAAAACCATGCATATTAACGCTTTACACTCAATGACATAGCATCGATTACTCACAAAGTTTAGGCCCGTGTTCCTTAGAGCCAGGTCAATGACATCAGGCTTGCAATAATCTTCACTCATCATAATACTATCCTTATTTCCAAAGGACAAATCATCTTGCTTATCAAGAACGAAGTCTATCAGACTTAAATCTGTCGAATATATATTCGACATATTGGCATATATTATGCCACCGACGTCGAATGTCCGACCCACCTATGAAGACAAAAGGTGAAGAATTGACTACAAGAAAGAATTTTTGTAATATAAATCATATTCCTGAAAACGTGGTGTCAATCAACAAAGCTACGTGGCACGCCTTTTTTTGTATCAACATGATGAAACCAATCACAAAACAATTAATAGTCACTTTAAAGGCAAAATATGGGCGAAATAATAATAAAATAGAAATATTATTCTCTTATCTCCTGAGAAAAATTATCATTAGCTGCAGGAACAGAAGGGAGACTACTTAGGGAAATTACTCGAGTAGGCCAGATTTTACATATTTAAATCTGAACACGTACCAAAATACAGTTGATGATTTTTAGAGTTATTCAAAGACTAAAATACTTCATTGACGTTTGCCATTACTCTATTTGGCAGAGGTCCACAAGTATTGACTGTATATTAATATTAAAAGGAGCCGACATTAAGCACTTTGTTTTGGTTCCAACGTGGAGATAATTACGTCATTCAGGTTATACACTTGCAGTCCTCCTATTGGATACCAATTTTGTGTTATTTCCGAGCTCAACTGTTCCATGAAATCATGGCTGCGCGCACGGTACACATGTGACCTCGAGGCCTGCTCGAGGTTCAAAGCAATATAATATTAATTTTTGGCCATATTCATTTGGATTATTAACAGATCATGAAGCGCAAAAATGTAAGTATTTGAGTAAGCATGATAATGTAAAAATTAATTAATAATCAAAGATTTGAACTTGAGAGTTTTCTAAATTATTCTGAAATGCATGGAAGTTCACTACAAATGAATGTAGTGCTCATTATTTCTTTGCGCTTTTCGTATTTTGTGAGTCATTGAACCCTATTCTTAGTAAAATTAAGAGATCTGCCTCAACTTTACTCAAAGGTGACAGGTGCCGGACATCAAGAAGATGAAGATAGCAGTAAACATGAATTTCAAGAAAAGGACAAGGAACTACACCAGGTTATACATGCGAAATAAACTGAGGTTGTAAACTGTTATTTATTTACTGATTAAATTACATAAATGATTATCATTTAACAGGAGGATAACAATGTTACACTCAAGAAAAAGAGGAAATTGTCGAAAAAAGATCTGCTAAAGCCTCCAACGAATGAAGAACTCAATCAGTTGAGAGAAACTGAAAATTTATTCCACTCCAATCTCTTTAGGCTGCAGGTAATACTCTGATGTTCTGGAGGATTAATTGTGGATCGGCTTAATCTAATCAAATTTTATCCTTTTTTCAGATTGAAGAAATGTTTTCGGAAATCATAATTAAAGATCGTTATGTTTCTTTATTCAAAGAATGGCTTCAAAAGGCCGTGGTGTTTTTTGATGGATTAGAAAATTTGGAACCCAAAGAGGTGATTAGCTTATTCGTTTTGCTATTGTTGCTAATTTCTGTCATCATCTAACGTTGACATTTTCAAAATTCAGTCCCGTGGGGTGCATTGATAAAAGTTAACTTGTCATGTTCTCTCATTATGTTGTAGATTTCTTGTGAAAAATGGATTAAGAAGCTAAAGGTTAAGTTGCCTCTTGTACAATCTCTGTCTGGGGTAAAGGGAGTTTTTCTCTTTGTGAAGCCAACTGCTGTTAAAGTAATTGGCTCTTATGAGGCAGGTTGCTGTGTTGGACCAAATGTGAAAATAGATTTGCTTCTTTTTATGCCACAGGTAATGCTTATTTTCCTCTTGAATCGATTTTCCTAATGGATAAGAGTTCCATTGTTTTAGGTTAATATGTCTATTGCATTGAACAATACGTATTTAAAAGTGTAATAGAATATTTCTATTTGATTATATATCCTATTAAATTACTTTTATGGTGGCATATTTCCATAATGGAATTATATAATTTTAAGTTACTAAAATCTATTTACTCAAATACTGGATATCAGCTAATACCAATAATTATTAAATCCACAGAAATGTTTCCAGCGCAGTGACTCTTTGAATCATAAATATTTCTACAAAAGAGCCCTTTACTTAGCTTATGTGGCTAGCAAACTTAAGAACTCAAAACTTGTGGAGGAAATGCAATTTCAATACAGTCATGAGAACCCATTAAGACCTTTACTTAATGTTAAGCCTGTGGGAAAGTTAGGAAAGCACTTCACAGTAGTAATTCATGCAGCTCCTCCATCAACTTGTTTCAAACATTATCTTTTTTCACCTTCAAGAATGAATGTGCGAGAAAACTCCGTTTTTGCCGAAGAAAATATTAAAGGTGAGGAACATTTCACTACTAGCTTGGTTGCTTGGGAGTAACATTCACTATTCTACTATTCTATAATTTGATTGTTCAAAACGTTGGTGGTGTTATTATTATTAGTACATAGTGGTATAACCACTGGATAAATGTTATCAATGGATCCTGACAACTTCTTCACAATGTGGTTTATCTAACTTAGCACTCAGAAGCATTACATTGCATAATCACGCATTGCATCAAATACACTTACCTACATCCACAATACATATTTCCCTTCGTGTAATCCAATCACAATATTTAGTTGTTTTTATCTATTATTGATTGGTTTTGATAGGCAAGGATAGATGTCACTCCAAACTAATGCCTTAAGCCATTTGAAATCCACATACTCAGGATAGAGGAGAACCAGTTACTTACCCTGTCCCACCATATGGTTTCCCACAAAGTTCAAGTAGCCCAAAAATTGTACCCTTGAATGTTGGTATTAAGCTATCACCCAACACCCTCTGGTAAGTGGCTGTATGCTCTAGCCACTAAGCTCCCAGCCCACTCCATCATGCCACATAAAATCCCCATTCCTTCTACCTCACCTCACATTTTCCCTACTATTAGTCTTTGACATCACTTTGTCTTACAATTCCATTCTTTTTTTCCTGGCTGCTTCAAATTTCTCTCAATTTTCCCCTTTGCTTCTTTGTTTGTCTCCCTTTCTGTTTTATTTTCTCCATCCTTAACAACACCCACATCTCCATAGCCTCCAATCCATCCTCAGCTTCTTCCCTCAATGATTTAAGTTTCCAAACCATGTAACGCTGCAGTCTATATCACAGTTTTTACCCATATTTTCTCTAAGCCTTTACTTATGTTCCCTCTTTATCAATCTCCTTCTCTTTGAAAACACTTCATTCCTTAATGTATTTCTCTTCTATATAAGGTTTAAATTGTAAATTGGAAGAATTTAAATGAGATCTGTGACCCTTACTTTATTTTTATAGTACAGTTATGAAATGATAAAAAAATGGTTTGTGCACATTAATTTATTTCAAAAACATCTTTCTCGTGATGGCTTTACCTCTCAGATACATAACACATCTACCACTGTCCCCCTTGCCATTTCTTGTAGGAGTTTTCTATTTTAAATTTTATACCTATATATATTAATGTTCCGTGAGGCGTAACCTGTCAATGGGACGTACTTGTTATATTACAAACATAGTTATAAAAATCAATAGCATTATATACAGCTCAGGCTCATTAAAGTTACACAATGATACTCCAATACAGATAAATAATAGCATAAAGCATGTGCTTATGCATTTTTCACAGCACGTTTAAGGTTGGATTTTATCTTTAATTAAGACATCAATTTCATTTGAGTATTTGTTCAGTAATTTTGGAATTAGTACCTTATT
>LYUA01000610.1:225994-237778 GCA_002093875.1 Calopteryx splendens | reverse complement strand
CCCCCCCCCCGCCCGCCCGCCCGCCTGGCCCCTCCAATTCCTCCCCCTACACCTCCTTTCGCGTAAACCTAAAATTGCAGCCTTTTTAAAATAAGTCCCTACCTTCTCCACCCTCCTCCATTAAAACCCTCTCTCTCGTCACCTATTTAGTTGCTTCGATGCACAGAATCTGCCTTCACGTATCGAATTACAGCGGTGGCGTCCCTCTTTCGTAATGAGAAAATTTTAACGCTGCTGTGCCTAGACTAGTCCCGAAACTCGATTCTCATTTTCATTTCCCACACTCCACCTTTCTGCGAATGTCTACTTCAAGATTAATAAGATAATTGGAGCACCGAGGCACAAATCGAGAGACGGCGAACCGAAATTATTTGCTACCATGACTGTGGTACGAGATATATAAGTTCGTCCAAGCAGAGAATATTTTCAGGCATTAGTACATACTAGCTTATTTAATAAATTTAGAAATCGAAACGAGTTCTGATGTTATGTCCTATTAAATCAATCTATTTAACACTTTGTTAACCAGTCGTTATAAATAAATAGGCTTTTACGCCCAGTCAGTTTCGATGAAGGATTATTATCTTGGAAGAGAGAAGTCACCGTTTGATAACAATTAACGTTATATATTCTCATTGCCTATATCAGTCACCTCATTTCATGTTCGGCTACGTACTATAGACTGAATCCCAAAATGTTGGAAATAGCAAAATAGAAGCTACAAAAATACTACTTGAGGGTTCTTGTCAATTTTATCACCTAACAAGTTTTTATTCAATGCATTTTACCACACTTAATCAAGTAATGTATTGAAATTTCCTTCAAACGAGGGGTATGACCACGGTGGGATTTCGGGATCTCCGATGTATCTTCACAATGTTGTTATCATATTTTTAATGGACACAATTATCCCAAAAATACATGTTATTTCACCTCCAAGATTTCAAAATTATAAAATTGCCTTTTGTATTATGAACAAGCATGGACGACGATTTATAAGAAACTCTCAAAAAATTAGTGCTACACCAAAATATGCCACGCTCTTTTGCACTTATTTCTTCCGAAGATCCAAGCGAGAAATAAAACACTTTAAATCATTTATCAAAAGAAATTATACTTAAGTAGGTGCAATGGAATTGAATATAATCAATAAAAGAATTATTGAGATTTAAGTTGAAAAAAATGAAATGGCATAGAATCACGAAAGTATGGCATAAAAATTAATTTCTTTTTTGGCCAGCACTTGAAGAGAGAATGTGGAGAAAAAAAAGAAAGTTAGAGTTGAAGAAAACAAAGGTTTTGAAAACGAGTTATTCAATTATTTTACAATAGCGAGTTTTTATATAATGAAATACAAAAAAATAGAGTTAGGCACTTCTTAAAAAGGGAAACAGACGAAGAAGCATACACTTACACACTAGGAGTTCGAATTAGCACCACCGACGGCGTGAAGTACTTGGCGTCACCATTACATCGTGTATTGGCTGAGGAGATACGTAATAAATGCAGGGTCACCATGAAGAAGATAGCATTTTAAAGCACATATTAGGCAAATATTAAGATAAAAAGTGATAGAGACATCCTATTTCTAGTCATACCGTAAATCGAATACCAATGCACGAGCCTACGCACATAATAATTATTTCATTAAAAATTGAAACCTAATATATATGAACCCATTTCGCTAAAGTCTGCGATGGTAGGACTCAAAGTTTGACGTAATTAATACGCAATTAAAATTGAAACTACTAGAGAATTGAAGACTAAATTCTGGGTTTACCTAAATAAAAATATGCCAATCGTGTGTCAGGAACTTGCGACACAGAGGAGGTAATCCAGCACCCACTCCATATCGGAAAATCTGACAAGGATTATAACAATAGAGAAATGATTTCTCGACCCGATATTTTAAAAGAATACACTTTACCCTCAAACGATCAACGATTACAGGACCAAGGAAAAGGAACCGTTAACGAGGTTGAGTTTATTCATACCTCTTCTTTACGGACCACCTGTCTCTTTTACAATCGAAAAAACGAGCCAAAAGCAAGAGAGTTTAGGAATAAATGCATTTGTGGAAAGAGTTTGAAGAAAGCGGCGGTAACTTCCGTAGATTACTAAATGACAATATTAAGGAAGAGAGAGGAGTCAATGGGAATGCAAAAGGAAGCAGACAGTGTGAGGGTTTTGGTAGGTGTGGAGAGGAGACTGAGATGACCGATGTAAGACGAAGTCCAAATTTAGGTGGATATATCGACCGGTATACGAATGGGTTGAAGGAACATTTTCTCCAACATGCACCACCGGAAAATGGATTAGGGAGTAGAAAATATTTCGTGAGAGAGTAGGAAGGGAGCAGGAGGACATATAGCTCTGAAGGACATTAGGTAATATTTGGAGCTGAACAGGAAGAAAAATCGAACGAGTATTTCTCTTTCATTTTAAATATTAAGTTATGTAATTTAAAAGCAAACTCGAGGTAATTTCATGCATACAATCATATACATTCATAAATATATATAAATAAACATTATTTGGGATAAGATTTTGCCATTTTCAAATTGAAATAATCTCATTTTTGGAAGGGATTTGGATAGTGAGCACATTCAATGCATTTTCATCCATAACTATAGAAGGAAAACATTTTTATTTAACTCTAAAAAAATTGAGCTGACAACCAAATGATAAAACTAGTTCATTCATATAATGTAATTGCATTAGAGAGGTAAAATACATTCATATCGTTCCTTTATCAAAGTTGAGAGTGATATGACTGGTTCCACCCTCCATCATTAATTTTTCTCACGTCCAATTGACGAACAATTGTTTCCGTCTATGATAAAAGAAATATTTTAATAATAAAAAATAAACCTACACCCAGCGGTGTAACCAATGGAGTGGGCTCCATTTGCCGCAATGTGAGGAGGTCGCCGAGCCGGGGAACACTCAAATATTTAATGCACGTAGGTATTAAAAGTAATTAAGCATTAGGCAAATGCGGATTGTATACCGATTTTATATTTTCACGATTGTCCTCATTGGAACTAAAGACCCCAAAAACCAATAATATTTTAAATTTGTTGATCTAATTATGTTTTTTGGGGACCCCCAATTCTTGAGAGTGTGGCCTCATTTACCCTTTACGTGGGGCCCCCAACAGCCCAGCTGCACCGTAATTGAACCCGGAACCTCAGTTTAATAGGTGGTTTAAGCATTTTACTACAAAATGAAAGGCTGTTCGAAAGATGCTGACTACTATTATCACTGAGAACCAGTCCAAAATCTGCTGCCGTGAGACGGAACGTCAGAGCATTGCGAGCATCCACACGTCCTTTGAGTTCGAAACACTTTTTGGGGACTGCGAAAGACTACGTTGAAAGGTGTGCGGAGCACGACGGTGAGAGGAAATGAGGATAAAGGATCCATCGATGGAATCCAATGAGAATTCGAGTGGGAAATTTCTCAGAGGATTTTTTTTTTATTTTCCAAAGGAACGACGAGAACGCAGATGCAAGGAGGCGGCAGTGAAAGAGGGAGGCGGAGCGGGATGGAGGAAAGAGGGGGAAGACGTCGTCATCGGCGTATCCCTGTGCCACTGCGGGGGTGGCACAATGAGGAGGGGGCCGAGGGAGGGAGCGCCAGCCTCACGAGCGGGGTGTGCCGCCCGGGACGAGAGGGGAGGGGCGGGAGAAGAGGCCCTTTTGAGATGAAATCCAGCGCCGCTTGCCGCATTTATTCCGTTTCCGCGAACGGATTCCTTCCTCGGTCGCTTTACAAGAGGAGTCAGTCCACCTCCCTCTCCACCTCCCCCTCCCCCAACCCACTCTCTGACTACACACGGGATTCCTCGTGCGAGCGGGAGACAACGGCAAGGGGGGGGGTCAAATTGGGCCGCGGAGTTTAGGTACCGCTTCCCATTTGACGGATCGTGGAGTTTTTAATGAGCTAATTAACCATTAACTCAGAAAGTTGTTTTTCTGCGCTCGGGAAGTTTTCCTCTTTCCTGTTCTCGGAGGCGGAAAGTTTCTCCGGCGCCTCAGAAACATTATGACGGCTTATTTTCTTTCTTCTAACCCTCTCGGTCATCATTGCACCCTTTAATCAGAAAGATTTTAGAAAAACCGTAGTAAAATATGTTGTAAAGAGTGTCTTGAAGTTTGAATTACTACAGTGCTCTTGTTCGACGTGGAATTCCCTCTATGAGAGAGGAGGGAAGCTCTTTAAAAATGCCTCCGTCTTATAGCCCGTTTAATGGATATATTTAAGGTTTTATCTATGCGTAAAATTTACAAACTTGCGCTGCAGAGTTTTATAATATAATGTGCACAATTTAAGAGCATTATTTCGACATAAAATAAAGTCTCGATTGCAAAACGATTAGAATTAAAAGTTTAATTCCTATAAATAAACTTGATCCCTCCGTGATAATAATATTAATGGATGCTACAAAATGGTAAAACATTTGCAAACAATGCCTTTGAGCACAAAAAATTTCACTGCAGGAAATAATGAAATAATTATACTTGCAAAACATCCGTGCTAAAAGGGTTTATGTCATATAAATCCTCCAAACCAATCCAGTTGAAAAGAAATTGCATTGATGCGTTAAAATATTTTATGTTTTAAATTATTTATCAGCAGTTTCTCCGTTAAAATGCCAGTTTTAGTTGCTGTCTAGCAGTTGACTGGAATAGAAGTAGCTTCTAGGGTAAGAAATGGTCATGAAATCTTAAAACATACTTCAGGATGTAATAATAGGTACTATAAGGGAACACAATTAAAACATAACAAGTAATTAAATAAATAGCAAAATGGTTTCAATGGCCAATATTATAACAAGTAATATTGAAAACCTCCCTGCCTATAATTTCATAATTTACCTATGTATTCCGTGAATAGAACTTAACTTTTCGGATGACATTAGTGCTATCTCTTACCAATTAACTACCTAACGACATCCCGACAACCTAGGAATTACAGTTTGTGTATCTATCATGTATAATATATCTATCATATCTATCATGTATGTATCTCTGTTACCTAATACTTGAAGAAAAAGTAAGCCAGGCTTATAAATCAATTCGATTAACCTTTAATATCTTCTTGCAATCATTTATCCATTATTCATTATTTTTTATGTAATTTAAAGTAAACTATGGTAATTTCGTATATTTTTCTGACATAAAAGATAATGCGAAATATTTTTACGAGGAAAAGAGTTAAATAATATTGCAAGTTACTCATCGTAATAAGTTTAGACATTTTACACTTATAGATGAGCCTTTGACAACAAAATACTGGGACTATATCATTTATTATGCGAAATGAAATAGTCGACCAATCTTGTGTGCATTAGCAACATATTTCCCGTAACCTTACTGTAGCCTAATATTCAATAGGAAATCAGTTAAAGTAAGCATGGTAGATGGAGTTCTGACGTAGGCTTCCGTGATGTTTAATGATGTGGTGCTGGAAGGTTTCCGGTGCTCCATCGCCAGACCAGACATACGACGCGATGGAGCAACGGAAACCTTCCAGCACCACATGGTAGATGGAGTTTTTTTAAGAAATATTTTTCATGCAGACGCGGAAATACTGTTTTATTGACCTTGGTTGAGTTTGCAATTCTTCTGCCATTTTTGATCAAAAAGTGTCGAGTGAAGAATTACATACACTTTCGTGTTCCTCAAGTAGAAAGACAACTTTTGATTTAAAAAACGTCAAGCCCGAAGTTGTTTTTTTAAGAAAAGTTTGATACACTTTCCAAAACTCATTAATCCGATAACTTTGAATGGCTTTCAGCTTCACCTTGGATAAAATAATTAGCACATTCGGATGAAAGCCGTGATTCCTTGTAACACCGAGACAAACGATCCAAACGAGTCAACAAGTCACCCAACACCCCAAAGATTTCGAATCTCAGGACTGTGGTAAAAGGGATGAACATCGGCAGCCTCGAACTCTTTTGGACCTTACGGGACGGGAATTACGGGCCGCGTGTTTGCGAATCAGGGGCTTGACCCCCTTGCCCAAGGGGGGAGGGGGGAGGGAGCCTCTCTCTCCCATGACTGTGTGGATATGTCGCCCCTTAACGGGGCATCGTTCAACCGGACACCCATTCCGGGACCCGTGGGCCCCGGGAGGCGATTTGAGCCCACCGCGTGAAATTACAGACACACTTAGCGCGGGGGGCAGAGGGTCGCGAGGCGCCTGGGGGGAGGGGCATGTGGGTCGTCGTTATAGGGAACGGGGGATTTGAGGGAAGGGTAACGGAGGGATGGGAAAAAAGGATACGAGGGAAAAGGAGTGGGGGACGGGGTCCAGACAAGAGAAGGGCGTGGAGAGGGGGAGTGAGATGTTTTAATTGAGTAGGGAATCATCGTTTGAGGGAGATAATTCGAAGCAGTACGTCTTGTTTACGGCTTCATAAAGGGAAAATACGTCAGCCATTTGGGAGGAGTTCCATTTTTATTCCATGCCGGCCAAGGGAATGGGATGTGCTCTGCAGTAAGGGCTAAGCTCCGCATCACGACCGCTCTCTCTTTTCCCCCACCCTAGTAATTACATGACCGTCGTTTCGAACTAATCACAGATTCAAAAGAGATAACCATACATTGGCGGAGAATTTTAGCATGAGAATGATAAGTGTTGGACCATTATGAGATTATCTAGGAAAGAAAAAAATTAGTTTTTTCGATGGAAGGACTCCACCTTAGTCTTAGGTGAGAGGAAAAATAAGGCTCAGGAACTGAACTTGCATGAAAGGTTCAACCGTTTCATGAATATTAAATCAATAGGCTACATAATAGCATCACGTTAACCCTCACTCATAAATTAATTTTCGGTCGCAACTCACACCACAGGCATTTTGAAGTTGGTGCGCCCTTGAGAGAGGGTCTTCCGGGTCAAGGCACAAGACGAGGAAATCCCACAAAACTGCATCGAGGCCGCTGCGGCCACCCGCTTCTATTCGCTCAAGGAATTGATAACCGTCAGGGGTGGAAGCCGGAGGATTTCGGGAAAAGGTGACCGTCTTGTGACTCAGGGAACAGCGAGGGCCACGCCATGCGTATGACGGTCACCGACCAAAGGGGAAGGGACTTGAAGGGGCGGTGATGTCGATTCAGGACGTGAGTGGGGCAGAAGGGTGAT
Organism: Calopteryx splendens; assembly: GCA_002093875.1. Lineage (NCBI taxonomy): Eukaryota > Metazoa > Arthropoda > Insecta > Odonata > Calopterygidae > Calopteryx > Calopteryx splendens. The sequence continues at coordinate 230,626 of LYUA01000610.1, read as the reverse complement.
CGGTCGGAGCTGTGGGATCCCGGTGACCAATTCTCGAAAAGCACCGTTATTGAGCCCTTATCACACATTTACGATGTTTCTTGGGTGTTAACCCTTTTTATGAGCTAAACGCTAGCAAAAAAATATATATATAAGAGTGCTCGAAAATCCTATAACGCCTTTAGGCATACTTTTATTTTGAACTTCATAGTATTATTGAATGATGTGCATGCAATTTAAGAAATGTTAATTCCCACATTTATTACAACGTGAATCTGTTTCACGGAGCGGAGGACCTTTCTTTTTGCCCTTCACATATTTACTTTCCATCTCCTATCCACTTCTTGAAATTCTCAGCACGGATCGTCGTTCGATGGTTTAGAGTCAAGTGGAAGAAGATATAAACCAAAGGCTTGGCGAAGTCTGTGGGAGCGAGAGAGCGTCGTCCATGGTCATCAGGTCAATGGTTCGTGTCGGGTGCCCCTAAACCGCTCGTGAGGTCACTATAAGAACGAGGCACCGCGGAAGGTAGGGTACAGAAGCACACGGAGAGAATTTAGCGTAGGTGGCAGGCAAAAGTGCAGAACATATAGAGTGAAATACAAGGGAAGAATTAAAGGAATATGTCATGGAAAAATCAGATTGCACAAAGACAGTAATCTTTCTCACTATAAGAAAAGTGTCATCAAATATCACTTTAGTACTAGCTAGTTAGTTGCTGTAGCATAAAAAAACGAGCTGATATTGAGCAAGCTTTTCAGATAGCCGATTTAGTTTTGGTAAAAGAAAGCTGGGTTACTGAGGCTATCAGGATAGCAAACTATTTACACCTTTTTATAAGATATGTAGACGATAAAGAAAAAACAGGTTCGGTCGCGGAGTTTTTATAGCAGTTAAGATCTATCTTGCTAGATTATCATCAGCTGTCAGTAGTATTGTAGTTATAGATAGGTTATATGTGAATGTATGGTGTACTATAGAAGGTGAAAAACAATTAAATATTCACTTTTTTCTACAGACTGCCTGATTCTAACACTCGAGTAATAAGCCTACTGGAAACTCATATATTGGGTCACTCTTCTAAGCACAATAACAGTATATAGATTATCATGGGGGGCTTTAGCTTTCCATCAATTAAATAGTACATATTCAGGTAGTTTTGACGAAATTTCCCGAAACCAGGACTTATGTTATGTTCCTAATACTAGAAGTATTCACGTATCATTCCTTGCAGGGAATCTTTGCCGAACTTACAATAACGGTACAAAATACTTCTATTAAATCCCCAGAGAAAAATGTAACTTTAAGGGATTCAGCTATGAACTTAAAAACTAATTGCCAGGATTTATAGGACGTACCAATAAGGAAGAGGTTACATGGATATTTATTTTAAAAATATTAATTGGAAATTTTTACACTGTTCAAACGCAATCATGATAGCAACGCCCCACGTTGGTAGAACAGTTAAGTGAGACTGGCCTTTTGTAAACGATAAAATACAGAAGTGTTTGCGATCCACACTACGTAGATTTAGGAAAAATATTTTGGGTGAATTAATGCAAAAAAATCCAAAGGATTTTTAGTCATACGCTAGGGAGAACAGAGTAAACATCAAAGCGTTGAGTCATTACAGGACGGAAGTGGCGAAGTATAGTGCTATTAAGTCAAACATTTTGAAAGCATTTATAACAAAGATGACTCAAGACCAATCTAAAATCTCCCTCACATCAATGGACTGATGAGTGGCGTCATCATAAAGAGAAAGGGATTGATTACACGACTACAGAATATTAGAAATAAAAAATCTTTATTATATATCCCCTATATATCCCCCCAAATATTTTTAAACTTGGCACCAGAAATCGTACACTACCCAGAAAACACCTACCTAGTCCTTATCTGAAGGTAAATTGCCACAAGCCTGGAAAGTAGTCCACGTCACTTCCATTCACAAAAGTGGAAGTAAAAAAGATCCGGGAAATTAACCACCAATATCATTAATATCCCAATCCTGCAAAATCCATGACCACATTGTGAGTAACGTCATGCAATTCCTGTATAACCATACTTTTACATAAAATTGCAACATCGTTTCTAAAAGATTAGGTCTAGTGAAACAAAACTTAATTAATTCATCCACGACATCCACAGATCGGGAATTTTAAGAATACACTATCTAAGAAAAACGAGTAGACGCTTTCAAAAGTATTGGTGCCTTGTGTGAGGCAGAGATGAGCTTCTGGAAAAGAAATCAGTAAGCTCTTACACCCATAGACTCGCAGGGGGTGGGGGGTCGTATAAGGAAAACGGACAAAGTAGACTACCTATGAATAAACACGTAAGGCCTGATGGAAGTCACAACTGGGTGTTATAAAACGCATAGTGGGTAAATATTCTAATGAAAAAGTTAAGGAGATGTGTTATTTCATGCTAGTTGGACCTCATCATGAGTACGCTTCAAGCTTTGGGACCCCGCATAGGATGAACTAATCCCTGAATGGGACAAGACTAAGAGGAAAGCTGGGTGAAGAATCGTTATGGACGGGAGGAGAGCGTCACATTGTCATTGGATCTTAGTCTTAATTGGATCCACTGTAAGCGCGGGGATTGCATGAAAGCCTTGAAATGAGGGGGATAAACAAGCCGTTCAGGTTTACTCATTGAAACAGACGAAATCATTTTAACCCCACATTACAGAGGTAGACGACACCACAATTTGAAGTTGAAAGACTGACTGTGGAAAAGATAGGTATTTCCTTTCCTTCGGGACTATATCAGAAGGAAATGCGTACTGCAGATTGAGCATCCTGAAAGTGAAAGGAAGCAAAATACAAATATCTACATTAATCACTGGTGACCTAACATAACTGGCCACACGTTTTCGTGGGGGCTTGCAGGGTACTATTTAGATGAAACTTATGTAAAATTAACGCCTGCATAGGTAGACAACAAAGCAGAAAATATCAGGAACGGATGACTTTCTTAGCTATATTTAAATGTGATATTTGAATCGATTATGCTTTCAACCAAAAAGATTATTATTACCATTATATTGTAATTCCTAATACTTTATTGGTTAAAATGTATACCTTCGTCATTCAAGGTTTTTCTCGCATTAGGCATTGATTTAGGGGAAAAATGTAGCATGCTGTATCCAAAACTTATTTAACTTGCGATTAGTAGAGAAAAAATGGGCAATTCAATGTCAATAGAAAATCTCCGTATGAAAACCCCAATTGAGATTGTCGTAAGCGCCTGAGGAAAGTGGTTTGAAAAAATTCCTGGGGAGGAGTGACAAATAAGGAGGAGGGGAGCAGACCAATCACGAATCAAGTCAATCCGTAATATTGTAACGGGCGTGTTAGGGAAAGAAATTAAAATTTTGCCACGGCTATTGCCAGCAAAATGAATGCTTAGGTGCAATTAGCTATGTTCTAATGATCTCACATCTTAATTCACCCCCTTTCCATTACACGTAGCGCCCTGCCATCCTAAACCTCAAGAGATATTCCCTTCACTGATGGAATGAACCATCTCTCCAAGCCAAACCCTGAACCAGCCACTACTATTTACTTCATTCTAATGCCCGGACAAACCTATACAAGTTAGACCCAAGAATTCACAGAAAAAAAATCTAAAAATAAACAGTTAAATGAATCACTACTCACAGTAAGCCTAGAAAATAACTAAGAAAATTCGTTTAATTACCTACACTTACTGTTATAATACTCGAATTAAAGCAGTGATATCAAACCACATTTTATCTTATATCCACTTGAATGTGATGTAAATGAATCGAAATTGGTTGTTATAAAAATATATATAGTGGAAAACTACAACGTTCTTTCTTTTATTACGGAGGAGTTACACCACATACCTAAGCTCTGATGCCATATCGTAGAAACGTGGTGAAACAGAACATAAGAACAGTGTGAGGGTATAGAAAGCTTATAGAGACTAGGTGAAATGAGCGCGCTGTACATGAAAGTGAAAGCACTTTCAGAAAGCTAAAGCTGAGCTAGATGTGAGAATAAAGATGAAGAAGACGAAAGCTAAGGTCCACGCATGCTAGATAGATTGCAAAGTTGAGAAGACATAAGAGGAAATAAAATCAATCAAGAAATTGGTTGTACATAATATCCCTGCCAAATTAATCAAGGAAAACATGAGCAAAAGTGTTTTTATGAGGTCGTTCATAGCATTTATGAGTGTGGAATGTGGCCATAACACTTCGTTAGATCAGTATTGACTTCCGTTCCAAAAAAGGGAAAAGCAGCAGTCTGTGAGAACTATAGACAATGAGTTTGAATTCGTTTTCAGGAAAGGTAGTACCTACTCTGAATCATTAATAGGAGAATGAAAAAAATGGCCAACGATTACTTAAGAGATTGCAAAAATTAGGATTTGGGCTTAAAAAGAGCAGTAGTACTCCATGGCGCCATAGCAATTATGAGATACCCGATAGAAAGGAATATAGACTTACACCTGGATGTATTGGTTTGCTTCGTAGATTTCAAGAAAGCGTTTTATGGAGTGAATTGGGAGCATCTAATTAATGTGTGTGTGAAAGGATAAATTTTGTTTATATATATATATATATAAACAATATATATATATATATATATATATGTATATATATATATATATATATAT
>LYUA01000610.1:97245-109507 GCA_002093875.1 Calopteryx splendens | reverse complement strand
CCCCCGCCCCGCCGCGCCCCACTCCCGGTCCCGCGTTGCCCCATTTCGGTGGAACGTGCTTGCGTCAGAATCTTCACAAACTTCTCCAGTTACCGTCAACGGTCCGTATCGTTCATTAATGGAGTACTTTCGGCGATTAGAACTCTTTCGAACCGGGTGAAAGTAATCTTCGGGTATTCGAAATGTAATTTTACTTTGTCAATCGCGCGATACTCGTTTCCCTGCCCCACTTTCCAACTAAGACCTTTTTTTTGCTGAATGATGTGAAAGTCGGTAATTTGCTCTCCAATAAACCTCTATTTTGACATCACCATAAAAAATATCTCGACAGGGGCTCAGGGAATTTGCTTTACCGTCACGACTATGCAGTCTTTAACCTTTTTTGGAGGTTGAAAAGACTTTGAAAAAACCATAATAATAGTTAATACAAACACTAAGACATTGATAGTTCTGAAAATAAATACTTATCACTCTCAACTCACTTCAACTACATTATTGCTAATTCTTCCTCTTGGTTAAAAGATATACTGAAAGATTTTAACTACACTGGAGGAATTGGGAAGAACGAGGGGTGTAATCACGATATGGACAATAAAAGTACTTTTAACTGATGACTACAATTCATGATGATAGAGATAATATGCCTTACAATTCGGTTACCCTCACTTTTGCGTTCCTTTATCACTTAGCTCTAATAAAGTAGTAATTCTTCACGGTGAATTTTACCTTATTTGAATGTGAAATAGTGATATTCTGAAGTGCACTAGAATTATACAATTATCATATAATTGTAGTTAAATGTTACTAGAGTAATAAGCTAAGCCATACGGAAACATACTTTTATTTAATATTCAAATTTTAAGGAAATTATATCATAACCAATGCAGAATATAAAATTACCTTTGCAATCGTAGTAATCAAAAGAAAATGAGAAAAGTTACGCTTGAAATAATTATTCTTGTTAAATGATAAATTTCTATGCCATAAGAAATATTATGAGGCCTCATGTACAAACTTTAAGCTAATGTAGTCTCGGACGCTTATATCATGCTTACATAAGCCCTTATATCATTACACTACATTCTCTTCCTTAAAGGATATTGAAACTTGGAGGAAAAGCAAAATATATAACATAAGAATAACCTAGAAAGTGAGGTAAACAGTGGTAACACCAGAAAAAACCTTTTCTTGCTAAGAATTACCTTGGACGAAATTTGAATGAAAACGTTCAGGCAAAATACGTGGCAAATCTTGAGATAGAACAACATCACATTGCGTAAAGTGTATAATTTACATTTTATTATTATGAAAAACCTTTATTACAGGTTTTGAAAATGAAGAAAGTCATATCGGAAATCATAAAAAAAACACATTATATTCTAGAAACAAGGGTAAATGAAAAATCATGACTTAACTGGTGAAGCACACTAGCGCAAACTTTTACGCATCCCATAAGATTGTATTGAAAATAGAAACATGGGAAGAAATTACTACAGATTGACTCCGAGAAAACTTCAGTGATAGCAAAGAAGAATCTTTTTTCAAGCCTTAAAACGCGAGAAAACTGAAAGATTGGAAGGAAGGGCAAGTATAGCGTTTGGGGAAGGGTTTGGATATTGAGCATGGGAAATTGGACGATTTGAAACACCGGAAAATGCTCTCCTTTCCTCTCATCCCCCCCCACACACCCCCCCACCATCCACCCCCTAATCCTCTCATCCCCACCCCCCTCCCCTTCATTTTTCCCCCGGCTCACCTCCCAAAAGGGCCACCCGGGAAAAAAAAGGAGGGAAAAAAGAGCGTCCCTTTAGCTGGTGCACTTCCGATTGGAACATGCAAATCGAGCGGTTGAGATAAGAATGCTCAGCGTTTGGTTCGCTAATTTGAAAAGGGAAAGGGGATGTGAGGGGGGAATGGCATGGGAGGGGAAGAGGGTGGCGAAGGGGGAGAAAAACAAGAGGAAGAGAGAGAAGGAGTGGAAAGAGGGGTGGGAGGGATAAGATAAAGACGGGAAATGCGGACAACGGAGGGGGGACCACTGAACGCCCTCGGAATCTTTTCCCCGTTTCTTCCTCCTCCGCGCCCGGATTCATTAGAGGGAGGCTTTTATGAATCCGTCCGTCCGAGCCTGCGAGGGCGTCATCGCATCCGCGTGTTTGCCACCTCTTTGTGCATGAGAGCGGAGGCCCACACAATCGACTTTTGTATCGCCGTGACGATTACCATAAATGTGCTTTTTTTTGTTTTCTGCCGCGCCATTGGGTCACACTAAAGGGGAAGCAATTATCCTTTTTCGCCAAAATTGAAATACCTACTGTAACTCGTTTGCTGTAATAAATTTTGGATAATAGGCTTTCGAGGTGTTTCTGCTCAGCGACGAGAATTTAATGTACCGGCATATTAAAAAAATGATAAAAATAAAAATCATAATCGATAATGGAGAAATTTTTATCAGCTAAGAGAAATTCTCAGGGTTACATGCTGTGGCATTAGAATATTTTAGCGAGTCAATAATATTTTCGATTCGCAAAACACTGTTGCCACTGATAGAGGTTCCACACGCATGGATACCACCCACATGATGTCGTCCGTGATTACTACGTTAGTTATTTCACATGATGCCCTAACTGGTGGATTTGGAACACAATAAATCTAATTTTAAAAACATTTGGTGATTCTGGCTTTATTTAGTGGAAGTTTAAAATAATTATTTTAAGTTAATACAAAACGTACTATGTCACAGAAAATTTTTTACCACTGGTATGAAGAGTTTTTGTCTCTGAAAATGGTGCTGCCATTACGTCGAATAACCCCAAATATCTAATATGTACACTAGATGAAAATGATGACATCTTCAGAGAATTAACCTATCAAAAACATTTTTCAAACAAAAAACAATAGGTGAATATCATGCAAACATAGTCTTGAAAATGTCTTTCACTATAAGGGTGTATGCCACGGTGGCTGATGAAAGTTGGAATCGGAGATTGGTGCGTGAATAAAAAACAAATTAAAGCTTCTATCAAAGTTTTGGTATGCCTCCCCTTAAAATAGTGGGATTTAAAAGGTAGTTTTACTATTGAACACCGCCCAGAGTTTTTAAGGAACTTCACCTGTTATTCCTTGCTAATAACCTACCGCATATTTATTTTTCCACCACGGTGCAACATTGCGACTTTCCTTATACCGCCAAATTATAAATTCGGAGCGCCATGTCATGACTAATTTTTTCAAGCTAATAAAGGAAATGCGTGGGACCAGAGCTAACGAATGACTGGGAAATGTAAACAACCACTTGATCAACTTTCACTGTCCACCTATGATCAGACCTCCGTATCAACTTCAATAATCAGAGATGACTGTGAAAACAACGCTTGATTCAAGATAATTCATCTTTCTAGTAACTTTCATCACACTAGTTGGATGCCTTTGCGAACTCAGATACTGGGTAGATTAAGCGGACCTTCCACTGAAGTGCAGCGAGAAACGATGAAGACAAATATCCCTCTCCGCCACTCATCCCGTGGATGTCGCAACGGCGAATCGCAGCGGGAGAATTATGCCGGAGCGAGAGAGAGGAGAATCACCTCGCTCGGGGGACGTCAAACGGCCGACGACGCGGGAAGCGGGAGCGGGGGCGGGTAGGAGGGCATCGGACTGCAGAGTGGCGCCCCGATGGACGTCCCCTCTCACGGTGGCCTCTCACCGGAGGGGGGGATGCGGAGTACAGTCTGTAATTCGAAGATAGAGCACAAAGTGATGGATCCAGCAGGACCTGCCCCCCTCAGGGCTCTACGGTTTGATGTTGCGGTATTTTTTCAAATCGACCAGGATATGGAGACAACCAATGCACCTAATTCTCTTAGACCGGAACTCAAATCCGGATCGCTTTATCGGCTTATGGACAGCACGTAAGCCAGAGTATAGATTATTTAAAGAACCGATCTATTCAAAGTTATTTTATCGCACTTATGACGACGATGGGGACGAAGAAATCGATACGATGACATAACCGTTAATGTCGATACGGCGTTAGGGACGATATTGTTAATATGGCGTTATGGAATACATCGATATGATGATATTGACGATGCTGTTATATATCGATAGATCCAATACAATCGATATTCCTCGATAAATGCAATAATTATCGCCACCTTTTGAATCTACGGTCGATATTGGCAACTGAATATCGCGTCTGCTCTGTTCGACATGCCGCCTCCTCTGGTATCATACAGTCGGCTCTCAGAGCGTTCAGGGGCACGTCAGCCAAAAATCCTCAAACATAAACCCCTCGCTCTCCTTTCCCACAATCTTCACTTTTCCTGAATAAAGAATTATGCCTCCCCATTCCTTTGCATCTTCATTTAATCAATGAATGTTTTCATACATGCCAAAAATGCATGAATATATTAGGTAGAATGTATTACATTTTGAAAAGCCCGATATAGATCCGGCCGTTGGGGCTAGTAGTGTTGCAGCAGCATCAATTAGCACAGTACTAACCCTGGTAGAATAGAAATAATATTGCCTCTACGGTTTTACAGTCAGAAATTTCTCTCCCGGAAATTGCCCTATGCAATGCGGAAATCCGGAAAACCGACGCACGGCCTGCCAATAGTCAGGCTTGGGAAACTTGAATTATCTAAACAAAACTATCCTGTAAGTAACAAGTAACTGCTCATACACTCCACCATATAAAATATTATTGTGCTTAAATGTAAGAAAAATTTATAATCAGATTTAAATATAAGTTAACAGCTACAACCTTAGTTGTGTACATTACAGAGAGATAAATGCAGCAAAACAGGAGGGTTAAGTAGGATGGAATGAAAGAGAAAGACCTCCATGGCCAGAGATATACATACATATTGGTTCGGAAAAACGGGGAGGGTGTGCAGATGGCAGTAGACGTGGAAGATAGATAGTCATGCAAAAATCTTACTTGGTGTGACATTAATTTTTTTTTTTACACCTACCCGTATTCCCTTATACACCAGCCAGCAGTGTACGGCAGGGGTCAGAGCGCCAAATGAATTGGGATGTAGGGTAGTATTTTGAGCTAATTACTTAGGTCTGAAGTTAACACACAAGTTGAGCAACGAACGCTCTATTAAACGCCATGTGTGAGGCCATCCACTGTAAAATTTTCAATAATTTACTTAAGCGCTATTTTTTTATCCAATCATTACCAAATAAAGTATAATATAAAATATCGATTTATATTTTTGTTGTACTACTAAATATTTTTATGAAATTTCCCAGTCGAAGAAAATATAATCTACCGGATCTCATGAACTGCACTAGTACTCAGTACGTGGAGGAAGTTCCTATCATATTACTGTAAACAACAAGCATATTAACCTTTTTTAAATCACATTATCTAGTTTATACATAGGATTCTTAACGGTAAGAGTTCTTAAAATTCCAAACACAAAGGAATGGGAAGTAAATAACCCCAAATTACTTAATGAAATACTATTCTAATCCAAGGAAAATTCTACATATTTTTTCTCGGTAGATAATTTGGAAGGGGGGATATTCAAGTTGACAGTACATTGCACATTTTTCTCCCAGAAGATATCGAGATTTACTCTTGGTTCACCTCTGGAGATCATCGAAAGATTAAGTCCTAACTATCTCTCTACTCCGGACGAAAAACGACCAATACACTTCACGACACTTGTAGTTTCGTATCATTTCAGACGGATAAACTGAAGTCTTAGTGCGCGTATTTCTCTCGCCGAGACGCCAAGCGCACGTAAGCTCCAAGACACCCTTTGTTCTAATGTTCAATCTAAATTATGGCGAACCTTTCCCCTTGGGCCCATTCCTCCCCAAATTACATCACGCTTAGCTCCTTCCGAATCATCGTTTTCTTAACCTCCCAACGCTTTCAACACCAACCCAACCCGAAGGCTGCCAACCCTAACGGGGACGCTCAAGGAGGACACCTTCTTTTTGACGAGGGCGTTAGATCGTGAACTCGGCATCGGGATACCTGTTTCGGTGGATGTAGCTGGACGTCGAAAAAGCTAAGACAGAGAGATGCGAACCGATGAGTGAGGAGAGGAAGGGCGGCTGGAGGGTAGGAGGGGTGGTTTTGTGGGGGATTGGATCTACTGCAGGGAGTTGAAGGAGGTGCTTGAGGAATTAGGAGGAGAGACATAAGGTAGAGGATGTCCGACAAACTGGGGCAATGGAGAAAAATAATCTCCTCCAGAGGAAAAATTCCCGCATAAGAAATGTCATGTTTTTACAAACGAAGAAAGAATAAGGAAATTGGGATCTTCACGACACTAAACGAGGCATTCAAAAAGCAAATATATTGTTCAAGAACTGTTCAATAAAGAGTGAAAATAATTTTTTTATTCACATTCATTTTATGCTTTTGCTTGAACAAAAGGTCAGCCGGGGCCTACGAGATGCTCCAGGGGGCTTATGGATAGTCTGCTCTTTCCAATATAAAGGCTAGAAGATGGTTTACATTCCTAAAAGAAGGGAGAAAATCAATGTCATAGGAAAGTGGACCCGGAGCCCGAATCACTACTCTTACGGAAGTAAAAATTAACACCGCTACTACCATTGTGAAAAATTTTCGTCCAGCATCGTGAAGATCACTGTCATATATATTAAAATTTTCAATGGGTGCCACCCAAACGCTTGTAAATGAAAAATTGCAAATGAGACGTTTTTGTGCGTGGTGGGTTTCGAGACTGCCCATACCCGAACAACAATACGTTCGTGTGCAGGATAAATATCTCGCGAAAATTAATGTGAAATACGTTTCTCACCCTCCATATAGTGCAGACCTAGCCCCATGTGACTTTTCCCTGAATCCCAAAGTGAAGAAACACCTTCTTGGAATGTAACACAAAAAATTGTACATTATTTTTAACATCCTTTGTATTTTGTAATGGAATGAGAGTGTTCAAAATCGAATGTCAAAGCAAGAACATAGCTGCCAAGTTATTAGTCCAACAACAAATAAATAAATCGGATACTACGCATATTTCAGTAAGCACAGCTAATGGTTAATTATTCATTTTCGAAATTGAATAAATACAAAAGAGAATGAGGAATAGAGAGGGAAAGTTAAGATGCCGAGATCCAAGGTCATGTTAGTTATTTTTAAATGCTATTTTGTATAATTCTCTGTCACAGCTTTTATGTATAAAAGTTACACACAAAAACCCATACTGTCAAATGTAATGTAATTTTAAGTAGTTAATTTGAGGTCCATGGACTAACCCGGTCGCAAGTATGAAGGGAGAATTATTTCAAAAAGGTATTGATTGAATAAGGTGCCACTTGTAACTCATTATATTAACTCTTTGAGAATGATTACGTGTAAACATCGAAACCGATTACGATTAATGAAAAATGTGAAATGAAAAATGGGATGGAAAAAATGGAACCTATTGCCGAGGCCCTGAATTAAGTGACATTCTAGAATTGACTTTATGTGAATAGCATGTGTTTTATGTAAGGTAAAAGTAAAGAATAAAGATTAATTCAAATATTAAAAACAACATAGAAATTTCAATATTACCTTTTGCTTATTTATTCCTTGATACCAGACAAATGACGAGTGTCAATTTTAAATAAAAGAAAAGAAGACACTTTTATTAGTTTGGTCAACGGATTGCTTTAATCGTATATGTGATTGTGCTTCAAAAAAGTTGAGGGCTCTATAAAACTGATGGTAGACGGTGACTTTGTGAAACGTAAACACTACTGAATAACTAAACCATTTAGTAATATTTCACTGTTTTAGTATAGTCCATCAGTCGCAATGAATGAGAAGTCGCTGAAGGTTGAAGTGAGAATTATTTCAAAAAGTTATTAATTGAATAAGACGCCACTTGTAACTCATTATATTAACTCTTTGAGAATGAATACGTGAAAAAATCGAAACCGATTACGATTAATTAAAAATGTGAAATGAAAATGGGATGGAAAAAATGGAAAATGGAATGCTACCAAATGTAATTACCACATACCAGAGAGCTCTATTAAACCTAATAAGTGAGTACCAATAAGGATAGCGAATTTCCTTGGCAGTGGAATAAAAAGAGAAGACCCGGAAACCGTTAAATTGAATGGAATGGAATAATATGTAATTAATAAAATAAATACCACGATATACTTTCTGCAAAGAATACATAGTCCATCAGATAACCGGGATTAATGTCTCCTCTTTCTCTTCCAATTTAGAAAGATTTTCAGATTATGTAATGAATTATCACGAACTTGAATCTTTACAAAACAAAAACACAATGGTGTGTTGGAGTTTAGAAAAAAGAATGAAAATGAGAAATGAATAACGAGGCTTAGAAAAAAATCAATCACCTGGTAGTGAGTGCGACCCGTTCATGGGGAACACGAATGAGACAAATGGCATTGAGAAGCCTTAGTTTGTTAAACATGAGCTCCGGGAGGAACTACTGAAAGTAGGATATAAGAGGTGGATGGCACTTCACATTAGTTAGACCAGACTACGAAAATGACTGGGACCGTCTGAACAATTGATCTTTGAGGATCGTAAGATCCGGGATAATTCAAGACACAAAAAAGGGAAAAAAGCACATGACTGCATTATCAGATTATTTCACGCAATTAAAAAAAACGAGATTGCCTCCGAAACAGACATGATTTCAATACCTCTCACACGTAAATTGGGAGTCAATATAAAATAGAAATCATGGTGAACCACATCGATCAATAAAAAACTTTTGCATTCTTTTCCACCACCTATTCTTTCCAATACCTAGCCATATGTACAGTTAAATAACCAAAGGTTTCCTTATAGACCCTGTAGAGGATCGGAAGCTAGTAGTGATGATAAAAAAATGCCAATTATTTTAAAAATGTGCCATAGCAGCTAGAAAATTGTGACAACATTTAGAAAAGTTTACTGAACGAGCAAAATGGTATCCTCTTTTTTCCACGAACATAGATAGTAACAATTAGTGTATCTGCACATTGTACCATGATGGTTTAGAATATCATACTTCACAAGCCATACACACATGCCTCAATATGCCTAATATTTGTGATAATGGACCTATAGTTTGGCCACGAGGAAAAATCAATAGAGAGCATGTTGCGATGGCCAATATTATAAATAATACTATGAATGGCCATTGAAATCTGTTCTCTATTGATGTCTAATATTATAATGTTTACAATAGCATGAAAACATTTTAATAATGTATCTTATTAAGTTTTCGATTTATTTTTATCATGAAAAATTTAAAGGGAAAAATTATATTGTAAATTTACCATTGGCATGCGAATGAACAAATCCGGATCCTTTCACATGTGAATTAATAAATTGTTCACTTAAACCTTCGAGATTCTTGAGCATTATTCTTCTAAAGAGCAGGAGACCGCTACAATATTAATCATCCATAATTTCAAACTAAAGGTACCATAGGAAAAATAAAATATTGTGTAATTCGATAGTAATAGGGAATAACGTGATATCGGATTGGGCATTGGAGATGCATATCTGCAACCGATTGGAAAACAAGGATCCCGGGCCAAAGCAAATGCAGGCTGGGATCCAATTGCTGATGTGACGGAATGTATTATTTTTTGCTGACGGGAAATCCAAATATTTATGTGGAGTGGAGAGCAATAAAGCCACGACACGAATTTTCACGGTGGCAATAGTCCAGGAAATAAATGCTAATATAGTAAGACACGAATACAGTGATCTTAGCATAAGGGTTGCTGAGGAACTGCAATTCAGCTCACGGAAATAATTTTGTTGCTTAAAGCTCTTTTATTAACCTACGAAAGATACTAATGCCTGCGATATAACCGGATTACCTAATCGGCAAAATATAGTGGATGTCACAAGTAGATTTATTGTAATTAGAGTAAATTTAGTTGACTACATTTCTAGTACTTACAATGCAATCGTAAATTCTGGAGAAAACAGTGGTGATGAATATTTTAATTAACAGAGATATTATTTCGTATTCCTAAACTTTTAGAAATTATAATGCCTAAACTTTTAGAAGACGATCGCTAAAAAAATATACCCTCTGCAAAATGGATCACGAAAAGCCGAAAAACTACTCTAAAGACTAATAGGTGTCTAGCAATGGTCAAAAGCTTGACATTGGAAAAAAGTATAAAAAATGTTTCGCTCATAATCATTCTATGAAATATGTAAGTGATGCAATCAACTTCTAGAGCAGAAGATCAAGGTTCTTAAAGACAGACAAGGGTAAGACTCTTCTAAGACTAAGTAGTAGGAATGTTCACTCTAATACGGAAGATTCCATTGTGAAAAAATAACCTACGTGGTCACAAGTTTCAATCTTATGTTTTTTCCACATTAAATTCCAACAGTGCTCCATAAAGACTCTCGCATAACACTAAAGAGCAGTCCCAATGTTGCCAATGAGTGAGGGCGCGCTCATGCGAACGTTAGAACTACCATTTCACAAGAGACGTTACGAATGTGGAAATGAGAATGCTCAATTGTATAGAACCAGAATTTATTACTTACGTTTGTAAGGTGAAGTGACTGAGCATCTCCTGTCGAGATGACGGGGTATAAATTGACAACATCAACATGACAATACATCAAAGCCTTCAAACAGATGACGTAGAATCCTGAAAACCCTCAAGCCGTGAAATCAAAATAACTGGTCATCAACCCTGAGGTCCACTCTACTCTCGGCTAACTTCGTCATGCCTTGATATTTTTTTCTCTTTCACGTCTCTCAGTATTTGTAACAAGCATTTCATCCGAAGTAGCTTCCCTCCTCCTTCCTACCCTCAAAATGTAGTCAGTGACATATTTTGTCTCAAAATGTGACCGATGGGGTCATCACTTCCTTTTGAATATTTTTTCTTTTGACTAATTCCCTTTCTTATTCTTTGAAAAAAATATTCGTTAGTGATTTACACACATATCACGAAGTATTTGAACAAAACAATAATTTAAATAATTCAATATATTATCGAGCATTTTCTTCTGATTTCTGTATTCTTTGAGCAGCATGTTTATAGAATAGTTATTTTGCTGATTTTCGAATATACTATAAATTGGCAATTGTGAAAAGTATGAACGTGATATTTAATTTGAAACAAGAGGTTCGTTGTAACCCATCGCATTGAAAATTACCTGGATTATTGAAGCATTTAATGAAGTCGCACGTACTTATCCCCCAAAAAAAGAAAGACGGAGGTTGAAATTAATGTAACACTGAGTGCAAAGGAAAAGAGTAAGTGCGACGTCACCATGATGTTATGGAAATAAAGGAATGACAGAGACGGATTATCGTCATGGAGCGACCTGTTTGAACATGGCTCAAATTGAAATAAAACATGGTAAAATATATGATATTGCAATATGACTGTAGAAATACAGTTAACCACATATGTGAGCATAAGTCATTAATAAAACAGCTCTTATAAAAATAGATAACATAACATGCAACGTAAATCTTACACATCGACTAGGTTCAACGAGAAAAATATTTATCTACTCGGGTTAAGTATAAAACGTGATTTATTATCAAAGATCATTTCTAACCACTCATTTCAATTTGTTCATAATTTTATTAAAGATTTAAAAAAATACGCTCATTCGTTTTCTTCATAATTTTATTGAATGTTTAATTAACACTCTCATAGCTGGTTTTTTGTGATTATGTGGAACACTATACATAAAGTTTTTCTTGTTTCCGTGGATAAAGTTGGAAGATAAGAAAATCAACTCACAAAAGTATTGTTTAGGAGATACTGATATCTAATTAATATCAATGAAGTGAAATAAACGAACAGTTTGGAGAAACAAAATTACGATCAACAATGTTTCATCCCTCCGTTTTAATTTCTAGTTTCCCAATCACCAAGAGCTATTTTAAGAGCCGAGATAGAGAAATTAGCACCATCTTTCCTCAAAAAGATTTACTAAGAAAATTGCACTTCGAAAAGAATAAATGGAAGGGAAGCGATGTGGCTTAAGAACGACGGGAGTTGAGTGGGAGGGTTGGAAGGGAGGGACGGCGTGAGGAGAGAAAGGACGAGAGGGCGCAACGGGAGGAAAATGAATGGGATGCAAGGAGCAGTGTGGATGCCTAATGGAAGGGAGATGAGAGAAGAGGGGCGCGCGTTAAATATTTACGGACTCCCATACGAGGGTAGTGAGAGAGAGAGGGGGGGTAATAGCGGAGGGGTGTGGCGGCAATCGGACGCGGATCCCCAGCATGGCGGGGGGGGGGGGGGGGGGGGGGGG
>LYUA01000609.1:426339-440043 GCA_002093875.1 Calopteryx splendens | reverse complement strand
CCCTTTGTTTACGTTGACAACCATAAGCTCTCAAATGCTCCCCGGGTCCTGGCGGATGAGGACGGGTGAGAGGGGAGGACTTTTCGACTCCTCCTTCATCGGTGACGGAGTGGTGCAAGACGTGATGCGAGAGTTCTCTCCTTGGGGCTGAGGAGGGAGGGAAGGAGGCAAAGGTCTTTCCCCTTTTCCGTTCCTCTGCTCGCTGTTTAAGAAACGTTGGTATATAACCATAGGCTCATTTACGCGGGGCTGCTCCCACGGTGAGGTAGCAGCCAAGCGGTTAGAGCGTTCGCCTAGCAACCGGAGTGATGGGATTTTAATTGCAGAAAACACATGGAAAATGGTTTGGTGCACAATTTTTTTCATTACCTTATCTGACGGAGAGTAAAAAATGGAACTGTATCTTTTCGTTTTCCAATCTGCCGCCTAGTTTTCGAGCTATAGGTGGGTAAACATCGAAATGCTCAACTCTTTCACTGAAAGGGGTCTCATACTGGTTCCGCCACAAGTTGCTTCCATCCAATTCCCACTGAGCTTACGGTGAATTACCGAAGCCAATTACGGACACATTGCCTATTATATTCCCGGACATTACCGAAGCCGATGATGTAGTAACAATAAAGTAGGGTATTTTTATTTTCGTCACACGAGTTAACGGACCAACACAGTAGAAAATGTTCGTTTTCACTAAAAATCAATTTCTGGATCCATCTACTGAATTCATGAATAACATTGAGATTTGGCGTCAGAGAGCCCTATTCAATATGCAAATTTTATTTTCGACCCAAGTTACGTTCCAGGGATACATATTCAGGAACATCTTGTAACGAAATATTAAGTTTAAATGAAGTTTTTATGTGGAATTGCTTTGTGTTTTATGAAATTATATTTTATCAAAACGAAAGAATTCCAAAAGATAAATACTGAAATTTTAGTGATCATCTCTTTACTGATCAAAGGGTACCGAGTTCCAATCTCAGCCGTTGCCTCTGACGAAACCCTACAAAAATTCAAGATCTCATGGATTCCAGGGAAGCCAGTATGCCACAGAATAAAAAAATAGCCCCATCATGAATGTGTGAATTACACATAAACACTTCATCAAGGCTCAGTTTCATGTGAGCCCTTATACTCCCACAGTTCAAAAAATACTTTCACGGTAACTTATTTGGCTTGTTTTATGCTCTTAGGTGAGGAAACCAATATGACAATTCATTCAAGATGGTGAGATATCTCATTCCCCAATCTTCTGTATATCTATGTAATCTGTATCTAATCTGAATCTATGTAATCTGTTATATCTATATAATAACTATATCTATATAATACCCAGCAAGCCACCGCTAGGGCATGTGGGCGGGGGTGAGTTCACACCTGGCATGCACTAAAGGAATAAAACTACTCAAAGGGGGGTCACGCACCGCAGAAAAGGACACACGCAGTAATGATACACAATACCTTAAGCGTCACATACAAGCACTATACATTGAGGGCGACGAACAACATGAGAGAAGAACTTAATATTGACAGCAACAATCATAAGAGTACGAGGATATCGAGGGTTGAGCTACGTGTAACGGGTACACGAGTCCAGAATGTCCAAACAAATTGTGGAATATAATTCCAGAGGAAGAGTATTGGTAGGCTATGGAAGAGATGGCTGGAAATCTTTGGAAACAGAACTGGCCAAGAGTCCAAATCCATGGTGTGAAAGTTATGATTGAGCACCGACCACACATATATCATTCTGGAAAGCCCAAATAGCCTCGAATAGTTTATTATTTATTTACTTTTATATCATTCTCGCAAATTTTAACTCTTTTGATCTATCCTCAAAGTTATCCGGTGCTCGGACGGCACCAGAAGTTATATACCAGCTTGGAGTCGTAAAAAGATATCATCACGGGTGAAACTTCTACCGTATTCAGCGCTAGCTGGTGTCCGCATTACTAATTATATCGGCAATAAAGGATAATGCGAGTTAGTAGATAACAGTAGTGTGAGCAACGCATCTCCTTTCCCTCCTTTTGCCGCATGTGGGAGAGAGAGAGAGGGGGGGGACGAAGGGAGGAGAGGAGCCAATAAACAATGAATATGACAACTACTAGGGGACGGCTTTTGTTTGCGCCCATTCCCGTGGCGTCGGCGTTTCCCGGGGAGATTTCTGTGCTCGCATTCGTCCTTTTATGCCCGGACCCCGTCATATTTACCAAATCTCTCCCCGCTAAGTGCAAACAATCGCGCAGAGTACCGCGACGGGGGAGGGAGGGGGCTGGGGAGGCGGGGGCACGTGTAGGGGGAAGTATCCTGATAATTTTCTTCCTGCGATCAGCTCCGGAACAAATGTACCCCCTCCCCTCGCCATTATGAAAGAATCACAGGATGACGTGTACCCAAGGCGCACCAGTCGAGGATTCCCGTGATGGTATTGGACATGTGATGAGTTCAATACAGGATTTTCTGCTCGTGTTATCGAAAGACGTGGAGACAAAACAAACTGCCGCGCCGTGAAGATTTCAAAAAAGTTCATCGCCTAGAAATTAGGTGGAGAACTGTAGTAGGCCTCTAAATCAAATGATTGATTGATTTATGGTTCTATCTTTTCCTTCACCTATGATATATAATCTACTTCCACTACGACTAGGTATATAAATTCTCAATTTCTCCATGAAATATTATTAATATCTGTGTAAACTTAATGGTGAATTCCAGGTATAGAATAGCACCCTTCCGCACACCCTAGCGATGGCTTGCACGGTATCATGATGAGATGTGGATGAGGTAATCAATTATGAATGGAAGCGACTTATTGTCATTAGAGTCAACGAAACTTTTTATTTTCGACTCAGGGAAGTTTTCCTGAATAACGTACATTATCAAGAAAGTTATAGGGCGAAGTTCGAAAAGTGCGGAAAACTATTTTTCGATTTAGAATAATTTTAATTCGCAATTTTTTTCTGTTCATAAAATCGAAAAATCGGAGGGAATCCATTAAACGCACGCCTAAAATTACATAGCTGCATAGAGAGAGAGTGCTCTGAATTTTGCCGTGTTCCCCAAATATTTGTTTTCAAGGTATCGGTGTACCTACGTGGTGATGTCCGCACAATTAAATTAACACTTCTTAACGGAAAAATAATTTTCCTTCTCGCCGTCAACACACTTAGCGTCCCTTGGGTAATGAAACTAACGACTGGATCATAAAATTCTCCTTTCAACTCATCAATGCAGACTTAGGTTTTGCTAAACTACTAACTACTATCTAAAGCTACTTAAAGCTGGGGAGTAGAGATAAAAGTCGTTGTTTCCGCAATAGGCATGAAAACAGGAGAAGAATTCTTTTTCCTTCAAGATAGCGAAAACGTGGGGTAAGCATTTTCATTTACGTCAAAATTTTGTCTTTCATCATTTCTCAAACTTTTTTTCACCTCCATGCAAATGACACTAACGAGTTTGAGCACTTATAATCATATTTCGAATGAGTGCAGCTGGAACGCGTTTCCTGATACATGGTTATGTTGTTGATAGCTAGCGAGGCACCAGTTACTTGCCACTATCCCCCCCAATTGATGACCATAACGAAGCTTACCAACTTGGAATGACGTTGGGATTCATTGAATCAATACAGCCATGACTTTTTTCCCTCAAAAGAAAAGCATTCAGACAACTGTGCAGATTTGGCGCCAAGGAATAAATCAAGTTAACTCCAACGACGTCCGTTCGTGGCGTTTAAACCATGACTGGTGGTCTCAATCGAATCGATAAAATGCTTGCGTCCATGCTTTGCATACTGCTGAAGGCAGGGATAATACTTCAACATGCTTGATCAACTGAAGCGCCGGATCGAGGGTCATGAACAGACCAACGAGAAGGGTAAAACACACACTTTCACTGCTACGAATTGTCATACAAGTTTCATTTGAATTCTTACCCAAAATTAGTTTTGTTTTGTATTTTGGATTCGATCAAAATTCGATATTTCTTAAGCCGCCTCCTCTCAATTTTTAGTGAAATCCGACGGTATAGAACTCTGATTATTTCAGAGTTGTTTACAATGTACATCCGCATCTTATCCTGCAAGCCGCCACGAGTGTGTGTGTCATGGATGCATTCACGTGAGCACGAAGCTTCCTTCACCTTAGGAAGCTCCGAAACAGAAGGACCGCACTCATCGTATTCAGAAATCCGATCTCAAATACACGCAAAGATTGCGAATATAGACTGGTAATAATTATGATTCCCTTTGGAAGAACTAATTTAGGTGATTTTCACACAATATGTTTCATGCTTATTTTAATTTCACCTCTGCTGCAAGGACAATGGAATTTTACTTATTTTTATTATGGACGCCCGACATTAGATTCAATGGGCACGTATTCAAAAATGACACAAGAATGCTCAATGGTGACTGCGACATTCAGAAACTCCTAATATAAAATATATTACTGAACGGGAATTGGATATCTTGCCACTATAAAACATCGATGCAGAGGCAATTAAACAGTATATGTAATTGACACAAATCCCTCAATTATCCGGAGTTTTCCTATTAATATACCTAAATGATAATTAAACAATCTAGAATCCCACCAGAACTATTCGACAATCCAGACGAATGCGACAGGCGAGTCAAATTTGCACTTTATATCAGAGGCCACGCATTATGACGCAGAGTGAATTGATGACTGACGACAAGGGTAAATTAAGTTGCTCAAAAATTTCCCCTTGAATACGAATAAACTATCCCGTCATGAAGCAGCTAACATTGGATATTATTCCAAATCTGATTACTTAACATACATCGAACAAACTATTATGCCGCCTCTTCTTAAAACCGTTGATTTATTAACAATTATAAAATATTTACAAATGCAACTAATGAAACACCCCATTTCTCCTCTTTTCCGAACTTTTGACCAGAATTTCTCTAATTCAGGAGCAGGGAAGCGTTCCGTTTAAAGGGTCATGTGAACTGGTGACCCATTAATAATGCGGGAAGTGTGTAATTTGATGACCCAATGCAGCACTTTTGGCCAGGCAAGGTAAATAATTCGGTGGACAGTAGTATGTATGCCACCTCTGACATGAAGCGGTAAATAAAAGTCGACGTAATAAGTAAGGACGTCATCATCAAAGGTAGTCTATTTATTAGAGGTGAGTTTAGGGAAGTCTTTCATAGAAAGAATATCTGCATCACTTCTTCGGGCATGAAATCAATTTTGAGCCAAAATCTGCACACCGTTAGATAATTCAAAAATGGGTACCTAAAAAAATAAGTATAATTGTATTACTGGAAATATTATGAAGGGAATTCTTCCAAACAAGTAAACAAGCAAAAGTAAGAGTTTAGGAAGGTACAAAACACTTAAGTTTACTTGTGATACGGAGTGAATTATTAGGGTCCCAAATTATATCGGCAGATCCGACCACAAGGATAAAATAAGAGAAATGTACCTCAGAATGGACATATTTCAAAAGCTCCGCCTTCCATTGCGTAATTGACGATGATACGGTAACCATGGTTAAGAAACCTAACAATTATGACTGATTCAAATTAATGGTCATCTTTTTTCATCAGGAATACATCAATATCACCGGAATCTAAAAAGTAAAGGTTGATGGCCAAAACACCCACGCTACATACCCTATGGCCGCACGCAAGATAGAACGTAGATGTACCCATAAATAATTTTGCTCTTACCACTTTTTTCTTATTCAGTTCTCAATGTTCTTCAGCATGTTCATGAAAAATCGCGTTCCTTTCCTCCCTCTTCCCAGCTTTCCCTACATCCCCCTTATATTTATGCTTTCAACACCCACTGCCTCTCGATATCGCCCCATTCCGTTTTTTGCTTTCTTTAATTTCACCTAGCGACTTACTACTGTATGCCTCAAACTTATATAAAACTTCGTCGCCTGTCTTTTTCCTGTCTGCCTGTTTTTTATCTACTTTATTCTTCATTCCCACATCACAGAAGCCTTTAATCTGCCCTCATCTCCTAGTCTCGAAGATCAGATTTCAGAACAATAAACTCCATATTGAAGCCTTTTTTAACCTTTCAATTGAATGCGAAAAATCCTCCCCCTCCTTTTCATTGCATATTTACTCCACTTTTACCATGTGTAAATTCAAACATGAAAGTAACGCCCACTATTGTTAAAAAGTGTAGTGAGACGAGCCTTGAAGAATCATAAAAAATTACATAGCACGTCCAACAAATCAACGAAATCCAACGATGAATAACAAAAGATAGCCTGGGAAAAATAATCCATACCAAAAAAAAATTTTGCACTCCACATTTAAAAAATTATGAAAAATATTCTGGATGAATTACTACAAGAAAACCCCAAGGTTTTTTTGGTAATAAGCTAAGGAGTTACACGGTTAACATCATACCATTGGCCATTAGAGAACGAAAATGGGGAAATAGTTGTAGATACTGCTGATAAAGCTAACGTTTTGAAAAGATATTTTAAAACGTGTACAGCAACGATGACTCGATACCAATCGAAAATTTCCGTGGCATCAATGAACCAACGAGTGAAGCCATCATAATGTGCAAGAGATTGGTTAAACATTTACACAGATTTAGAGTTAACAAATCTCCAGGACTGGAAGGGATCCCAGAAAGAGTATTGAAATAGTAGGCACCAGAAATTGCACTCTTTCTGTATGTAAGACATATTTACCAAGTCCTTATCGGGAGGTGAAGCGCCGCAAGACTGAAAAGTAGCCCACGTCACTCCCATTCAAAAGGAAGGAAGCAAACAAGATTCCGGAAATTACCAACCAACATCACTAACTCACTATCCGACAAATTCTTGAGCACGCTATTGTTAGTAACGTCATGCTCTTCCCGGATAGTCATAGTTTATTCACAAACACGCAACGTTGGGGGTTCCGAAAGAGTAGATCTTGTGAGACACAACTTGGTTTATTCATCCACGACATCCACAGATCGGGAGATTAAAGTTGACAAGTAGACGCTATATTCTTAGATTTCAAAAAAAGCATTTGATGAAGTGACTCACAATAAGCTAGTATACGATATAAAGTGCTATCATGTGGGGTAAGTAATACAGCAGTTAATTAAGTTCGCGATTTTTTCTTTGAGCGCAAACAGAAGGTGGTAATTGATAAAGTCAGTTCCGAATTTGTTGGAAGTAGCTTCTGGCGTTCTTCAGGGTAGTGTAATCGGCCCGCTCCTTCTTTCTCGTTTACATAAATTAATAGAGTAATTACAAGCAATGACATATTGTTACTGCTAGCCGGGTTAGCTTGGTGGGCACGTGCTCACTTGCTAAGCCAAGGGTCGCGGGTTCGAATCCAGCCCCGGGCATGGATGTTTAAAACGTTAAATGTAAGAGAGGGCTTTTTAGGCCCTAATTTCGCCTAAAACAAAGACGTAATTATTATCATTATTGTTAGCCGACAATACGGTCATCTACCGGAATATGAAAAATAAATATGACTATGAGGCTCTGTCTATTGGTTAATGCCTGGTGTGAGGAATGGGGTTTAAAATTAAATTCGAAAAATGGTCAAGTGATGAATTTTTGGAAACATAAATTCATACATCAGTACTCCTACAGACTCATAGAGGTAGACATGAGAAAAATGGACCAATGGATTCTAACACCAGACGTGTGGTGAGGAATTTAGGTCCATCTACGTAGCTGCATTGGAGATGAAATTTGGGTTCATTAAACGCACAGTGGGAAATTTAAGAACTAAGTTAAGCTTAAACTTACAACGTTAAACTTAAATTAAGTGACTTTAAGAAAAGAAGGAAAGAATGAAAAAGTTAACGAGATGTGTTATTTGGCGTTAGTTATACCTCATCTTGCGTACGCTTCGAGCATTTGGGACCCTGCGCAGAAGGAACTAATCTCACAATTGAAGAGGGTACGGAGGAAAGCTGCCCGTTACGTGAAGAATATCTACATAATAGCCTCCAAGCCACCACAGGGGTGTGTGTCAGGGGGTGAGTTCATCAATGTCAATAATGGCTGGCGACTCACCTTCCCCTGCCAAACGCCCTCGCGAAGGCTAGAAGGGTAGAATGAAGATATAGATGTGTTTACCATCAATTATCCACTCTATCATATGCTTCGTTCACCTTCGCAATACTTCTACTAACATCTCTACTACTATGCCCATTTTCCTTCAAAATACTGATTTTGTTAGGACATGGGATTAATTTTAACCACCCATGCAGAGTGGAACCACAGTGTTATACTATGAAAATAATTCGTTGACCTTTAAAGTGGTTACAGACCGAAATCAGTCAGTAAGAAAGAGCATTATTAACTGTATAAATAAATTTAAAACCTTAATGAAAATAAAGGTAGGCGGCTGTATTAATAAGGGGATAAATTTTAATGGGCACTCGAACAAAAGCTATATCTTCTTGATGAATGAGTTTTCACTAAATATTCCCACAGATCTATCCAAGATTTCGGCCTTTCTGACCTTTTCTCCCCGCCGAGCAACGCCATAGATAACCGAGCCTTTAAGCGTGGCGCTTGTCAGGCATTCGCACTTATAAGATGGGGGAAGCGTTGCTTTGGACTTAGCGAGAAGGAACTGGGTACTCCCACTCCAAAAGGACATAGGGCCATTTTATAAGACATATAGAAATCATGACTATCTCCACCCTTACCGATAAGATTTTCGGTTCAGAATATATCAGGGCATTGATCTATTCTCACCGTCAACATTTTTTTTTAAACCGCGCAAAGTGAATACTGCCTATGGACGAAATGCATGCGTGGGATCCCCACCTCGCGCCGAAGTTTCCCGCGCTCGAGATGTTGCAGCAACGAAGCAGAAAACTGCGAGAGAAAAGTTTTGGGAAACCCGTGTTCGGCAACGTGAAAGGATCAGAATGAGTCTGGCTCGAATTCACGCCCGGTACGCCCCGGGACGACCTCCATCCTTCGGCTGGAAGAAAGGGAGGCATCTCATCTCATTCTTTAATCACGATCTCTATTATTTCTACGACCGATAAAAGGGGATCCACATCAATTCTTAGAAAGCGTGTCGAAGCGATGGCGGGCCCGTCAGAAATTGTTTGGCAGCGTGGGAATATTCACGCCTAATGCGCCCGACGGAGTTCTGATGTTTTTCTTTCGTGCCCTCCGCCGCCTCAACTCAGCTCGACGCATGCAAATGAGCCCCACGCACATTTTAATTAATATTAATCGGGCGGGCGAGCTCGGTGAAGAGGAATAAAAGGGGTTTTTCGAAAATGCGCTCCCCCACAATTCCCGTCGGTCGCGGCCGTCCAAGCTTCCGCTCCCGTCCACCCCGCGGCGCTTTACGGATCTCTCGATCGCCGTCATGTGAATAATAACAATAAAAAAAGATGAGGGGGAAGGAGAGTGAGATATAAGGGCTTCTTCGGTCAAATGGAAAAAAAAATTAGGACGCCCCGCTGGGTCCTCCAGAATACCCTCTCTCGTGAAACTTTTTTTTGTGTGTGCATTTTTTTGGTCGCGATCCAATTTTAATGTGATATTGTGTTCGGACTCTTCGATGCGCAGTCGCTGAGGTGGAGAATGTAAGATTGGAGGCGGAGGAGATTCGTCGGAAGTGGCTTTGCGAGTTGCAGGCCATGGAGACAACGGAAGGTTATTGAACAGGGCAGTGAGTTCGTATCCTCAGCAAAACATCGACTCTTTGTGCCGTCGCTTTTATGCGGAGATGATCGCTGGGTGTTTGCTTGTAACGTTCGTGCTCCGAGGAACGGCGTGTGACTGAAGAAAAGAGCGGCATTCGTCAACGGAAAAATTCCACGTGGGTTGTAACATTTTATTTCCTTACTAAGAATGCAAGGGTGGAAAGGTGAAGAACAGTACTTGAAATCTTCCAGGAAACCCTTTTCCAAGACCTGTTAAATTTCGTGCTTTATTTTATACGCTCCGCAGTGAAGAATAAATTGCAATAGATCTAATGAAATTAAGTTCAATCGCCATACCTATGTACGCATAGTAAACAAAAATATTAACCGGCATGGATAACTTAAATTAATTTAGTTGCCAAAGCAGCCTTATTATTTAAAAATTCCCCTTTATAGCCAAAATTATTTCAGCACTTACAATCTTTTAGGGCAGATGGAAAGATATCTTCTCTGTAAACTATTAGAATGCCCTCGCCTTAAACACCTTTGTCATTCGGACGAATCACTCAACATAGTGATAAATGGGTTTTTCAGGATATTCTTTAATTGAAAACTAACTTTAAATTTAAAAGCGCCCCAATCCCTATCATCCGGGTACGACCCCATGGCAAACAGGTTCGATCCTAATGGAGCACATCGATAACATCAATGGGTTCATTAACTTTATAACGTTACTTTAAAAGCTAATTAATGGGCAAAATAAATCATAACAATTGTATTTTTATCGAAAATGTTCAAGGTACGAAACCAAAAAATGGATCGGTTGAAAGCCACAGAATGTGTTTTGACGATTTTAGAGAGTCTACGAAATGACCAGGAAAACTAAAATAATCTGTTGGCAACTTGCTCACAGATTCTTTGTACATATAAATATTTTGGGAGCATTTCAGAACTTCACTGGAGGTGGTCACGGTCACATCAAATCCCAAGACAAAAGCGTGCGTGCGATAGTAAAGAATGTTCATTTTTCAAAGCTAGAAACTCGTTTGTGTGCCGGTCAACGAAAAAAAACATTCCAAAGCCGTCCACCTCGCTTGAAAACAGCAACAACAACCATAAAGTCATGGTCGGTAAAAAAAGGGTTGCACTTCCAAGGTCGAAATAATAAACACGGACTGGTATGAGTGATATCTTTTTCACGTTGTCCATACGAACCTGCTGTTAATGAATGCCCCCTATCGAAAAAAGTGGTTAAGTAGTTAAGGTTTCGTACTTCGCTGTGAAGGCTTCCGCGGAGTGTAGCGATTGAAGATCCAAGTCCCTTCTGACCTGAAGACGCCGACTGCAACGTCGGCGAAATTGTCGTCCTAAAAAATGGACCCACGCGGAAGAAATCCCGGAGGACTTGGATCTTCAAAGGTTTCGTACTTGATAATAAGTACCAAGGTATCCCCACGTCAAAAGCTCCTCATTTGGAAGCCGCCGACGGCCATTTGAATTTCTTGGACGTGTCACACGTGATGCTGAATACGTGTATCCGTGCATCGTTTTTACAGTGCAGTTTGTGTTCTCACGAATCGTCATAGGGTGCCCAACCCACTACAGAGCTCTAAGCTACTTGGAAACAATCAAAAGGAAGAGGTGTTCAGAATCTCCTCCGATTAGGTATTACTCCAGGAAATTCAATGGAGCCTATATAACGGTGCGAAAACGTCTGGTTTTGATGAAATCGAGTTTTATACATATTTAGATATAAAATTGCGAAAAATTCACTGCATACAAATCATTCACCTTAACCGGTATTCGAACCCGGATCCCTCGATTTCCGGCCGAGTGAGTGGAGGGAGTGCTTAAGCCAGTTAAGCTACCCAGGTGTCCTCTTACTCTGAGAAATTATTAAGAGATTTAACGGAACATGATGCTCTTACGAATCACCGTGCATAGAATGTCACGAAGTTACTGCCGCGGCATTCCCGCAGTTTCCTTTCCATAGATATGCACACTCTAAGTTAACAATGCTTTAATTTAGCGGCCGTTAGGCTAACATATCAATTTGCTTGAAATAGATTATTTTTCACATTATCCGGTGTCGAAATCACGTTTTACCATGTTACACGATTTTATTTCTCTACTTTTGTTATTGCTCCACCAAAAAACAACAGGGGAAGAGAACGGCATATTTTAGAATACGAACACGCAGCTGTTGGAAAGGGAACGTTAAGGAAAATGAAGTTAGAAAGCGCTAAACTAAATATGGAAAAGGGCGCACGATATAGGCTTGTTTGATCTGTTAGAAATTAGCTGGAAAAAGAGTGGGAATTACTAGACCGATAATTATCGAGTAATTTAAGGTGGAGGGACGGAGACTCGATGCTAGGTAACCGCAGTAGGTAATCGATTGGAAAGTTTGGATGAAGACAATGAAGATATTGATACAATATTTTTGGTTGAGATAAAAGAAGATTTCGTTTAATTTGAGGAATATATGACGGATGTACTAAGAAAGAAATAATTAGGCAGCGTACACACTTAAAACGTAGAAATAATTGGGAATATACGTGAAGAAGAGCTGGTGGTAATGATGGGTGAAGAGGGAGATGAGAGTGAGTCATGGGAATAAAGCCTCAGAACAAGGAATGACCGTGTTGAGTGAACAGTTTATTTACAGAAATCAATCAATTTACAGAAGACACTGTGCAGAATCCCTACTCATGAAAAATTATGGAAGATAACAATTTCATTCCATTAAGATTAGACCACAGATTATGAAATAATAAATTGTCAAAGCTTCATGAAGGCAGATGTAGTCTCGGGTCATTATTAAAGAGGAGGAGGGTGGGATAGTGAAATGAGAACGATCTAATTAGAATAAAAACGAGGGAATACGAAGAATCATCACCTGATAAATCCAGAATAGATGCTGGGAAAAGATAGATCTTTATAAAGATACACCAACATTAAGATTTACGGAGGGAGCAATGAGTGCTACAATCACGAGACGAATAAGAAAATTATGGCTTGAGGGAGAGATGATTAGGAAAACGAGAAAGAAATGGAAGAACGGGAACGCGAAGATGGGGTGACGACGACCTGTGTTGGTGTACGGCGATTCAGGGAGAAGTGGACGCCCCGTACAAAAGATGACAGAATTGTCAGGAGGTTGAAAAGGCACGATGACATCCACGAGAATACGCAGCTGAGAAAATTCATTTCTCGAAACGAAAAAGACACGGGAGAGGTGGAAAGAAATTGTGGAAGGATGTATAGGTAAAGGTATTAGGCCATAACCTTTAGCTGGAGACGTTGTATGACACAGATGAGGATACCTAGGGTCAAAGTTAAATAAATAAAGGCGAGCAAGGCAGTTGATAGAATCAGATAGATATATACAAGTGTATATAGATTAATGGGGAAGGAAGATATTTTTCTTAAAGCGGTGCTCTATGACTAAATGACACGGGAAGGTTTACTATACCTGTCGTCACAGTAGATATGAAAAAAAATGAAAGCAAGTTTCTCTTGGTTTTCTCAATTGACTCTCATATTAAACATTTTACTTTCCAGCCGTAAAAAACAATTCGTTATTGTGGTAAGAGTATAAAATATATTATTATCCATCCTGTTTCACAAATTTTGCATTTTTAGAATGTTTCACCCCTGTTCTGCATGCTATTTGTGCTCAGTATACTCACGAATGTTTAGCGGATGGCGTGAAGAAGGCAGGAAGTTTGAATAGGTAAATATACAAATATTTCTTTTGGAACCATTAAGATAGAGAGATACCTATGGGTGACATTATTTTATGGCGGGTTCGCTTTATGTGACGGAGCGTGACGAGGGAGGTAGGATTAAAAATGTTAAAAAAATGTGACATCTTTCATAAATAATGCAATAGGCCGACGTGATTGCTACTAAGACCGTGCGTTTAATTTCGCCCTCAGTAAATTTTAAAATTGGTCAACAGCTAGCCACCATGTGTAGGGCTTGCGTGTGACGCTTAAGGTATTTTGTATTACAATTGTATGCATCCCATTATGCGGTGCATGACGCCCTTTGAGAAGTGTTATTCCATTCCTAGTGT
>LYUA01000609.1:274684-287713 GCA_002093875.1 Calopteryx splendens | reverse complement strand
ACCACATCACGCCTGATACTTCTCTCTTCGCAAATTAGGAATAACTAATTATTTTCAGCAAATAATCGTAATTTTGAGGACACATTTCACGAAGTTCCAGGTTATGGAAGATGTTACTGGTGAGGGGAATAGGGGATAGAAAAAAGGGCGGAGAATGATATGGCTAACGGAGGAACATGCTAAGCGTCCTATCCGACGGGAGGTGCCTAGATTTAAGTACTCCACCACTATAGCCAAGCGTTACCTCAGGAGCCGAGCCCAGGGCTTTTTGAAAAACCAGTATATCATTCAATTCACCTATACCCTTCCCCATTATATACGTTATGCCCGTTTTTTGGTTTACCCTTTCCTCGATCGCTTTCCCGAGTACAGAATGAATTTCTCATTTTTCTCGTATTTCATTCATTTCCTTAAATATAGTTGCACTTGCAACACTGGAGCATAAGGAAGTTTTGTTACGCAAGTGATTTGTTTACAACTGTCATATCTCCGCATTTATTTTCCAGATTGCAAAATAAATAATGAGCGCATTTGTACGCTACTGACTGAGAATAATAGAATCAATAGGCCCCGCTTCAAAGGCTGGAAAATAAAGTGGAAGATTCCTCTTTCAAATCATGTTCTTTCAATACCATTGGACAAGATATTGCAAAAAAGAACAACGCTAATGCATATATGATTTAACTTTATCGTTTTACTCAAAGAGACTTCGCTAATACTCCGCAGATATATTACCAGGGAATCCCATTTTGAGGGTCATGAAGTCGCTGTTATGAGATAACGCGGTCAGTAAAAATTATACTAACTAATAAAAACTCGTACATTTTACGAGTGACAACATACATTATCTGTTTAAAAGTAAAAATGGTAAATTCGCTGCATGCAACAATTCCATGGAATTCAAAGCTCACGAGGAGGAAACATGAAAAATTAATAGAAGCTGTTTTGGTGAGAGTGCGATAGCTGAAGTTATTTGTGACTTTTTGGATAAAATAGGATATCAACACGGATCAGTATGCATCACATAATAAAAAATATTTTGTGACACTGTTTTCTAGCTTCAATCTAATTGCTTTCTGGTAATCCTTTTAAAAGTAAGAAATACATCACATCGAAGGGATTTTAATTTATTCTTGGAAACAATAAACGGGACACTATAATTTTTCCTTTCACCAAAATGGTACTTAAAAGTCTACATATCCCTTAGTTTTCAATCACAATACTCAAACCAAAAGAAGAAAATAGTTATTATGCAAATGTGATGCATTACGTAGTTTATTTGAGTTATTATGCATTGGCTGAACTATATCAAAGAGTTATTTTGAATTACTTGTGGAATAATTGATGTTGGGCATACATTATTCTAACTGCCCATTCTCTCCAAGTTAGCACCGTTCCACAGTATTATCCATTATGATAGGTGCACAGCCTCAAATCTGGCCTATATCACGAAAGATAGGTGGTTATCAGGAGCAAATGATAAAATGTATGATAGTTGTGAGCAGAACAGCCTAGGCAAAGAAATTATTATACCAAAATAGAAGTCAACGTAGCCAGAAGCATAAGAGAGTTTCAAAAGACGGGAAAGATTGCAATCATTCATCTGGAACATAGCTTTCCATGATAGTGAGGCACAGACAGTTATTCAGACAGTAACTCAGCTAAGGGAATTTGTATATATTTGTATATGGAACAAGTACTGGAAATGCGGTGATAAAGAAGAATGACGATGATTAAACGGACAGCAATTCAATAATAACGTTTGCGAAAGGATGGAAGCACTACAGGAGAAAGGATGATATTATTGGACATATCTATGGGTTAACGTAGAGGCATTTTAAAAAGTAAAATCGATTGGAAGGATACCTGGAGAGGAATAAAGAAAATAGATGGTGAGAGATGTGACTAATTTGAAAGGATTTGCGGAGAAATGAAGAGTATAGTTGAAAAGAAAACGAAAATTAAGAGAACGACTAGAGATGAACGAGCCTATCTTTGGATTGATAATTGCTGATGTTGGTGACTGATTATGGAAGGCTAAAAGAAAAGGAGGGTGGAGAGAAGACCAAAATCATACCACTCTGTTGTTAGACATAGTCGTAAGAAGTCCAGATTTTCATATCTCACTTGAGGATAGTGCAGGTGAAAAAAGTTTTCTTCGTCCTACTACGTAACCATTTTGGAACAAAGAGAAACGCTGAAAATATTTACGCACATCAAACAATTCTCCACATTTTTGCCGCTAATTAATAATATACACGAGAATCAAGTGAATCATATACATCTTGCTCCGAAAGCTGCCGTGAATGCGTGTGGCAGGCGGTCAGGGCGATTATCTGAAGTGAGGGCGACTAAAGTAAGGCTATGAAAGCGAACGGCAACCTACAGCAACTGCGCTTGACACGGAAGGTAAATGTTTTCACTCAGTCCGCAGAATGCTATCTATTATCCACTTGAATATCTACTAAAATAATATTTTTACAACAGTTTCATATCCATATAGGTCAGTTAATTACGTTTTATGTGAAATGAACTACTTCCCGAAGCAGGAGTTGGGCACAGTTGTACCACCATCGCCGATTCTCAATCAATAATTGAATGACGCAAGGCGACGATGACCTAAGTTTGGGAAAAGCTGCAATAACGAACAATTAATTACTGCGTAGGGACTTATGTGGCTCCCCAACACCTCGTAACACCATTCCACTTCGGACCGCCACAAAGGAGGGTTGCACACCCCCTTGGCTAAGGGATGATAGACCTGTCTGCGTCTAGCGACGGAACGGATTGTTCGACAGTGCGAGAGGAAGTGCTAGCCAGACGCCGCCGCGCCAGACCACCGCCGATTACCTATGCTAATTGCGTCCGTCGAAGTATGTCTAGCGAGTCCCCGACTACGCCCCCTTTCGAGAACTGTGCCCCCACACTCTCCGGGAGACGACAATGAGATGGGGGGATGCCGACGCATATCCAATGGAGGGAGAGAAGTCGGCGACTTGTGCCCCCCTCCCGCGCGCCCCTGCTTGGGATGTGAAGGCGAACCCCGGGGGCGGGGGGAGCAAGTCCTTCGCTTCTATGCCTTTTTCCTTTGGTCGAGAGGCTAGGGAACACGGGCTGTTAATCGGCGGAAGTCGTTCCGGCGCTTCGTAATTCAGACACTCGGGGAGGTTGTAACCCCGAACACGCCCTGCGGTATACGTAGGTAGGCACAATACATTACATACAGAGAATTAATTACGGTCGTCCTTCGTTTTCGGTTTCGAAGTTGGAGTGAGATATGCGGGCGCTCGTCCTTGGGGAGGTGGTGACTGGAGGAGAAATAGAAAGATGGAAAGGAAACCCGGCTGATACAAAAAATCCCTTATAAATTCTTCTCCAATATCCGTAATATCGCTAAGGCAATGTTCTCACGGTCATATTATAATGAATCGAGCAATAAGTCGACATGTGAGTGAATATTATTGGGTCCACATGATCATTCAATGAAAATCAGCCTACTTCCTCAGTCAAGACACGGTAGTTATGTTTTAACTAATATATTATTAGGCTATAGCTTTATATATTATGCCTTTTTATATTATTACGTGCATACAAATTTTACAAATGACAATTAATACTATCTTTGAACAAGAAAAAATGTAGGTACCTACCTAATGGATTCAACACATTGCTAACCGAGATATTGGTTTCGGATACATTCTCAGATGACCCAATTACTGTATCTACTATTGAACTAAAGAAGATTGCACTTTGACTAAGATGAGGAGGTACTTACCGTCTGAAAACTAACAAAATAAAAACAAATTATCGTCCGAGGTGGAACGCAATAAAAATATTAAACAATGTAATAAAAAGAAAGTTACAGAAGTAAAACCGGAAACGATGAAGAAACGGAGGACAACAGTAGCCCCAGCGAATAAGGCGCTATACCAGAAGAAAAATCTCATTTATAATGACAGAACCCTGAATGTAAGGAAAAAATTCAATAAAACATTTATCTGACGAGTGCTTCTCTATAGCTGTTCAATGTAGACAACAACGGTAGTAGAAAAGAGAAGATCAGAAGCGTTACAAATGTGGTACTGTAGGAGGACACATCGAATTACCAACGAAGAGATTCTAAGAAAATTAAGAAAGGAAAGTGTAATAATATCTCTAAAAAGAAGAATAGATATCCTTATTGAAAATTTTAAAAAACAAAAATGCATGATGAACACAATCGCATACCGAAAAGTGAATGGGGAGAACTAAGAGAGAAGGTAAGATGCATGACAAAACTTCAACAGATATCAACGAAAATAAACATGTAAACATGGTCAGCCGATACTGAGTGGAGAGCGGAATCACCCCATTTTTGAGGTTATGACCAGCGATGAAGATGATTTTGACGTCAACGTTACTGCAACACATCACATAAATCAGTGGAAAGTGTGAAAGGAAGGGGTGCAAAGAATATAGTCACGACCACGGAGGCATTGAAGTGACCGTCGGATTAAATGGAGGATTGACTGGCGAGAGAATTACTCCACAGCGGAGATGACCCATCATTTTCGGGATTGGAGTTTCCGACAGATCGTGCACCGCAAAAATCCCCGTGACCCCGTGCGTCAGGCGGTGACGGGCTGCAGAGAGTTCTGAGCGTCGATCGAAGAATGGACAATCATCACTCACTTGTTGTTCAACCCATTCACTGAAGGTTGGACGGTATCCGGTGGGCCATTGGCCGTTTGGTCGCTCGCAATTTTATATAACGAATTTTGCAATAGATGATTATGCTAGAATGAATTCAATAAAATTCATTCGAGAGAAAAAAGGAAAACGTCCTGGAACGCAGAGTTGAGTCATTCAAATTTAGGTGCTTAAGAGTGTTGTAATCGTTTGTTTGACAAATTATCCATTTAGATCGTGTATAAACAAAAATAGCTAAATACAGGAACGAATTAAGTAATTCAGAACAAGTCACATATTTATATCCCACCTGGAATGATACAAGGCACTTGATTTTTCTTGTAACTCAGGGTATTAATAATGCCTCACACTACATCAAACAATCAGACAACCCGAAGAAAATAAATTAAGTACTCTCTAGCTCGAACAGATTTAAATACTCTTTCTTCCTTCCATGGCCACACAAATATCATGGTTAAGTATTCCGACAACTATGACCGAGGAACCTAAATGCAATTTGACACTGATATTTCTCTCATGAACAAATCACATTCATCCTTAATAGAAAAATAAACTGATGTGTCCTATCCCCCTGACCAAACCCCCTGATGGTGCGTCGAAGGGCTTACTGTTTCACAGCGCAAAGAACTGAGCGTAACTAACCTACTATTAGTATTAACATACTTGTATATGATTAATCCACCTTTATGTACAAAAAACAAATGGCATAACGGATGATGAACAACTAATCTTTGATCTTTCCTGTTCTAAAATAATTAAGCCATGAGCCTTCAACCCTGCCATGTTTAATAATGAAAAATGGATCACTCTAGAGGCACAAATATTTGTGTCTCCAGAGGAGAAAAAAATAAGATTAATCATATTTGAAAAAGAAAAAAATCAGTACCAATAAAGACAGTAAGATTAATCATATTAATTCATGTCATTGGTAGGCCGTGAAGCCGAATAATTTTTTTGTAGTAGCTAGTGTGAAGACATAAGAAATGCTATAATCTCTTTTTTACTATGGATTCCTCTTACCACATCAAGCCGGAAACCGTGTTAGTAGTGTGAAGTAGTTATTGTTGATAAAAAAACAAGCCCTCTCGGAAAAATCCGCCCTGAAGATTGGGGGAGCGTAGAGATGGATCCGAGAAATGCTAATGCCAATCAAATGGCAGTCAGGTGGTGAGATTTTAAGACTGTCGATGTAGCAATCGGTGAGTGTGAACCTCTCATTATCAGCTGCGCGATCTTTCCCTCCCGGAATCCATGAGGATGAAATCCTGCTACAAAATGTCATTTGCAAATATCATATCTCCAGCACCGAGGAGGAGGCTCTAACCACGATAATCAAGAAAATTTATCGAAAGAATTGCTGGCTGTAGCATAAGCGTTTATTGAAAGGGATTTTCACCCCAGCTCAAGATATAGATTGGCCTAATTCAGTCCTTAAGAACGAATGTCGGGGAAGGACATAGATAAGATGATGCAATGTCTGACCCCAGAATATCAACTGGGCTTCTTTCTTGGGATAGGTCAGTGAGTGATAGGCAGATAAGCGATGCTCGCGAAAGGATCGCCATTCTCTCGAGAGGAAAATTTCGGAAATCACCCGTTTGTCTACGTACATGGGATGAATACTCCTACGATTACTTAGATTTATCATCGGTCTCGACCCAAGACGGGTGGGTAACACTGAAATCGATTGGTGTCCGCAGACTCAAGCGGCTGATGAAAAGCCAGCACCCTTTTCACTATCCTCTCCCGGTGAAGGTAATCACGTTTTTATTTTGATTCCACAATCAAACTTTCCAGCATGGACCTTGTGAGCACCCATTCGATCATTAGAGATAATACATGGTTTAAATATTTACGAGACCTAATTTAGCACCATCTGACCTGGGGTATAGGTACTCAATTTTTTGAAAATCGGTCCTTTCATCGATGCTATCGGATCTCAGAACTCTACAGGCGTTTAACACACAATATCGCTGTCAATTTATCTAATGTAATATGTATTGGTATTAAATAAATTACTGAGTATTTTTTTGGATTCATCGTGGGTAAATTATAGTACATTTCTACATAATAATCCGTATATCATGAAATCAATCCTTAAGGGAAGCTACGATACAGCAGTACTTGTGAGAAGAGTGGGAAACCAAATAGGAAGTTTACAGGGAGAAGCATATGTCTGGTGTGGAAGCGATAAGGAAAAAACGATTGGACGAGGTCGACTGAGCTACGACAGTTGCTTATATAAGCGTCGCGTCACCTTATTTGATTTCAACATTGGGGTCGGGTGGTACAACCAGCAAAAACTGACAGCGAGGTGAGGTGTGTAGGGTCCGAAAGTGCTGGCCCTGAAATTAACCCTGCAGTAAGGTGAACTCTACGCTGTACATACGTAACCACTTAAACCAGGCAGTCCAAGGCGGGAGACATTTAATATAATTATTGGCTGATTATACGGCCATAGTTGTTTACCTAACTCAAATGATTGAGCCTTTGGATAGCCTTTTTCTAATAAACACAAGGATCAAACTTTTGTATTCAATGGACCAATAAAAGCATATAATCCAGTAAGATCAGCCCTCCACTCCTAGCCCTCTCTCTCGGTTACCTTGGTGACGTCAAAAGAAGCCGAGATCGAACGCAATGTTTTTTCTTCCTAAGTTCTGATGAGGTACTAAATAAGGTTTCGTTTCAACACGGCGAGGATTATTCAGTATTTTTTAGCTATTTACGAAACATTTTGGTTTTCATAGGATACTATCACAGGCTGAAATTGGTGGAATTTCTCCATCGTGGTGAGCGCAAGGAAAATGGCACTGCAATTTCACATGCAAAATGTACCTATTCCACGACCATATTTTCACCACTGTGTGGCATCATCAGGTGAAAATACATCGAATACAGCGCTATTAATAAATAGGGGTTAAGTTTGCTAATTCATGATGGTCTGCAAAAATTGACGGCAGAGAATGCTCCCCTGGCCCAAAATTTCTGGCACTGGAATTCACAGTCAGGTAAGGTAAGCTAAGGTATACCTGCAACCACCTAAACCAAGTAACCCAAAGCGGGTGCTTGTTGTAATACAACTTGTTAAATACGGGCAAGAAATTGTCTTCATAAACTTCAAATTCGTCCAGTAAAGGACTAGAATTGATCACATACACGTAATAATGCATTGTATGTGGTGCAATGCTTTTCATTGATGTCGGGAAACATCTCCCCAGACCTTAATTATGTGTAGAACTTTCTTTCCTTGACTTTTCATTGCGGTTGCCCAGTTATAGTTCCATACCTACAGGTCCAAAAAATAATATGTATGTACATTCACGTGGGAAATGTGTCATAGGCTATTGGAATCACTTCCACTGAACCAAATATGACAATTCCCAGCGAAAATCTTTGAGTCGTCAGTGCCTATGAATATAAACTTTTGATTAAGCATTCAAACTAATAGTAAACTTAATATAAGCAGATATCTGCGCGACAGTGAAAAGCCATTACGAGAGCGAATTATGAAATGAAGCAATCTACTCTGTCCATTACGAAAGAAACACAACAGATGGCGACGCAAGTGAAGAAACACGCAAAATGTTACGCATATTTCAAGATATTCCAGAGATGGAATGAAAAACAACCCGCGATGACGAATTTGCATGCTTATCATTAGTCTGCGTCTATTCGTATAAAAAAATCGGGTGGGGAATGCCCGATCCCGATGTGGATAAAAGAAATCCATCTCATTTAAGAAAACATTCTTTCGTGGTTTTTATCCTTACGTACCGGAACGAAAATTCGCAACGGGGTTACCTTATATGAAGATGGTCTGGGTTCGTATTGAGCCTTCGGAAAATGAGGATCCAGTGGAGCTGATATCACTAAGAATCCGTTATTTAAATAATAATAATAATAGTCATTTTTCCATTGTGAATGGGAGAGCAGTATGCAATTTTTACAACAAACCACATTCACGGGATTTATGCATTATTATTACGGTAATCTACCCGTTAAGGTAGATTTCTTATGGACACACACCTACAGTAACCCTTCCTTCATTTCTGCATACTTTCTACCTCCCTTCATTCCATCCGACATGCCTACTAGTAATACTAGTACTAGTAATATTTTCCACCCTTTCCCTCATTTACCCATCATTCTACCCTCTATCACATTCTTCAGCATGGATATATGAATGCAGAGGTGGAATTATGCTCTAGAAATAAAAACAGAGGGCACATGCGAGTTACGAAATGACTCATTCAAAGGGGAAAGGTTCTAATTATAGTGATATTTTTACAGTTTTTCAAGCTCTGTTTTGAAATACTCCTATACAATTAAAACGAATTTAAAATTCGGAAATCCACATTATTTTGTTGCAATAAACCAGTACATATCCGTTGTTAGTCAGAAAAAAACTACGGGGAACTTAAAAATAAGCATTCGAATCAAAGTTACGTAGTGAAAAGAACATTTGGGCTTAAATGTAGGTATGGTTGCCCAAAAGCGCCTGCATAAAAGGGTGGGGTAAAAGTTACGATAGAGAAAAATAACAAATGACAAATAAATCATCTCGCGACGAAGAAAGGGATGGATGTATCACATGGGTTAATACCCACCAGGCGTTTTGTCGGTCTGATTATGATACATTGCTGGAGTTAATGCGTAAATTCAATTCCGAAGGATTATGCACCCATTTCGGACCAGGAGGAGCTGAGAGAGTTTGGAATTTTCCTTGAATAATAAATGGCCAAATATTTTTTGACGTTCCATTTAATCGAGAATGGTTAAAATGTTGATGAGAAAATGCGAAAATCATAAATAAATCCATCCTTCATAGCGCGGAAGGGAGTTTTATTTATACTGCCATGAAAACCTGGTAAAACTCCGCTTTTGATGAATGTGATAATTCAAAAATGAACCAAAAACGTAACTCTTTATTATCAGAAAATCCAGCTTGGTCTTGCTTCGGAAATTTCTGAAACTTCTCTATGCATTTTTCTGCTAAAAGTAAATGAAATTATATTGTCAAATGTTGACGATTAAAGATGACCAAATGGATAATACAACTAAATAAATAACCCAGTATTCTCAACAAGAAAAACCAAGCTTCTAGGAGCCTCCCCACTTAAGAGTAACTTCCCGGAAAACTAACAGTTGTCCCAAAAATTATTGCCGTTCATCTTTTGTGAATTTTACCGTTGCATTTTGTGGTCTCCTTAAACCTCAATTTACTAATATCCAAGAGTTTCGATTTATTTACTTACTTAAACCCGCTTGGATTAATTTATTATTCAAAGGTATTAACCGGATATTGTGGACAATTTTACTCACTAACTTTGAGCATTAAAGTCAAAGCATCTTAATTAACCCCAAAATCCCGCATCTCCTGCCTTGTTTGGGGCCACATGCAAAAGACACCGTGTTTACCCTCACCCGAATGAGAAGGACGGGTGTGGTAACTCGAGTATCAACGACCTCTCTCTCCCCCTCTGTAGTTAATCCCAGTTTAGTAGCTGTAAACGCCTAAGCTCCCCGCGACATTTTAATCAAGGGAGAGAGAGCGTGTTTCCTCCCCAATCGCTTAGCGAGACTTAATGACGACGGGGGTGCGAGGGAGGCGGAAAGGGGAGTGGAAGAGGTGGAAGGCGGAGGAGGAAGTCGGGACAGAGACACAAAAGACGGCTTCGGAGGCGGTCACCAGGTGACGAGGAAGGCAGGGGGGGGAGAGAGAGAGAGAGGAGACGTGGCATCTGGGAGACAGAGGCGCCAGGGAAACGCAAGGGCCGAGGTGAGGATGTCGGCGGATTTAAGGCGGAAAAAAAATTCGATTTTCGGAAGGAATCCCCTTGAAA
Organism: Calopteryx splendens; assembly: GCA_002093875.1. Classification (NCBI taxonomy): domain Eukaryota; kingdom Metazoa; phylum Arthropoda; class Insecta; order Odonata; family Calopterygidae; genus Calopteryx; species Calopteryx splendens. The sequence goes on along the minus strand of LYUA01000609.1, from coordinate 277,178 downwards.
ATCTCACGGGAAGTTAGGAAGACCAGATGCCATTTATCAAAGCCGGAAAAGCCAAACAAACTTCTAAAGTTTCAAATCTGAGATTAAACCAAACTTAACCTGTTTGCACACAAAGACCCGGTTTTGTAATGTCTCACTAAATCCAATCGTTAGTTAACGTGGACGTTTGCTAAGTGCGGGGATTAGCGACATGCCCGGTTTTATGAAAAAATTCAGACTGCTCGCCAGGGAACATAAACACGCTAACCGTAGTCACTAGTTTTAAGCTAACTAGTATTTTAATGGTCGGTTTGGGCTTAACAAGCCATTATAAAACTGATATTTGGCTTCATTCCGTTTCTATATTTACCTTCACATTTAAGGGACAAAAAACCGGAATAAAAGTAATTCTTTGCTAGGTATCCTAACATATTTTTCGAATGCTGTGGCGTTTTTTTGCAAGGCTGGGTTTGGAGCTTGCTATGGCTCAACGTTTCTCTAGTGCCTTCAGTAATGAAGTCGTTCTAAAGCCTGGTTTCGCGTCCTTTCGATCATTCTCTATTTTTCACCGTCGTACTTAACGGCCACTGTTGTTGCTGCTTGCACTTACGTATTTGTAATTTATTTTAACTCATGTTTCCAGTAAAAACTAACCACGAAAAAGTTTCCTCGATACATCATGAAATTCTATAAATAGGGTGCAAAAATGCATCGAAGGAACTATTTCCCTGGATACTGGGAGAGGTCGGGAATATCGGAACCAACACAGCATGACCGGGACGCCATGTCGGCGGAGATCCGGGGAAATGGGAAGAGGCGTAAGCCGGAAGAAGGAGATGAGTGTACGCGTGGGAGAGACGCTCATCGGAACGGGTTAAAAGACACGCCTTTAGCGATGACCTACAAGCGAACTTGATATCTCCGAGGCGAAGTGTTCGCCTCGAAAAAAACAAGAATAACGGAAGGGCACGAAAGAAAAAAAAACACATAAAAAAGCGTATATAATACTCAGAATTCCTTAATACTTGCCCCGCCCACCCCACTTTTTCCTTTCCGGGAAATACTTCTTGCTTATTCCGCGTAAAAAACAATTCCAATGAGCCCCCATTGGCGTCATCATTTTCACCGCTTACACCAGGAAATTAAATAAAATAAGCAACCCTCGGAGATAAATCTATTGCATATGGGTGCTGCGTTTCCCCTATGGCTTTGATGCTTCTCAGCCTTCTCTGTACAAAAACGGGTAAAGATATTTTTCACTGTCCAATTGTAAGCCCGTAAATCACCTACTAAAACCGGAATCTTCTGTAGGGTTCAGGTCAATGTGGAAAATTATAATAAATATCATCACAGTATGATTCATTTATTCTGAAATTAATGTCTTAGCGATTTATAATCTCTAAGCGAAAATGAAGACTCTTAATGGATATTTATTTATTAGTAAAGGATAATATTCACCAAAAATAAATACCGATGAATAAAAGACGAGCCTTGAAAAATTTCTTGCAAGACCCAGGGACAAATACTTATTTGTAATCATGCTATTTTTTGACAAATAAATTCTTCGAATAAATCGCTAATAGTCCTATGATATTTTTAACATCATCAACACTACAGTACAGTACAGTACAGTACAACGATAGTTGCTTTTTTCAAAATATAGAATTTATACGCTCATCATGATGCGACGGCTAATACGCTCTGGACGAATTTAGTAGTTATCAATTTTGACTAATACTTACAGAAACCATCACCCAACTTAAAAAAAATTAAAATGAAGAACTGTATATGAACTGTTATAAATATAAGCCTTACTAATACTGTTAGGCTCTCGTATTACGCTAAGTAATATGCGTCCAGTATGATTCATGCGATAATTTCAACGGTGAGAGTGAATAGCGTGACTTTGTGGACTAGTTAAGGTTTACGCAATCATGTCCGCGAGATAGTGAACTGCTAAACTATTCATAAGTAAGCAAGAGTTGTGTGTACCCCATCCACATCATGCCAGTAAAGGAGGCAGGAGGGCGCCATGTTCTTATACTACTTCGAAAAGAAATTCACAAAGACGCCGTCGACACATCTATTTATAACCAAAGGCTGGAATGTGGATCAAACAAAGCTACGAAAACAAGACTAACTCAGAGCTGCGAGATAGTGAGCTTTGATAATCCCGAGAAATATGTGCTTCTCAGCCACTGCTCTCAACGGTTTCGAAAGCTGACAAGTAGCTGGTTCCAAACAGGCGTGTTTATGCTCCACAGAGATTAACCACGAAATCCGACCTGCCTACCTACAGAAGAGAGCCAGAAGTTGAAAAATTTTAACATCTATACTCTCTGTTCGTTAACTTACACAAACATATACGAAATTTAATTATTTTTAAGATTCCAAAAAAATCTAAAAAATAAATGTAATATTGGTAATCAGGGTGGGCAGTAGTAGGCCGTGGGGTGAGACAGGGTTGTCCGCTTTCACCGGTACTTTTCAATATATACGCGGAGGAAATGGTAAG
>LYUA01000609.1:211095-223171 GCA_002093875.1 Calopteryx splendens | reverse complement strand
GGAGGGCAGGAAAGAGGGAATTTGCGAGCCAAGACGGCACGTGATAGATTGCCCTTCACAGTGGATGAGCATGAGACGGTAAATCTTCTCTCCCTCATCCCGAAGAATTAAGTCAAATTAAAAGACGAGATAACGGGAAAAAATACTTCTTCTGCATAGCTACCGTCTCATTATTGCATTCGTACGTCCCGAGTGTTCCTTCTATTAAAATATTTTTTCAACAACGACGAAATTGCGGCGAATTACTCCCATAAATCTTCGTCAGTGAATTCATCCAAGGCTTCGAAAAAGATAATACTCTCCTTTATCTGGGTTAAATTCAGGCATGTATCAGAGTCCCTCAAGCGTAAACATGCAGCAATTTAGTGATCATTACGAAAGAGCCATCATTTTCTAAAGATATGAGTAATATTTGGAGTTGATTCTTATCGATTTAAATTGATCCTTGTACATATGTCATGAATATTTTCTTCAAATTCTGGCCAAAAATCTCAATCAATCTAAAAAATTAAAATATATTTGAAGAATACGTTGTCAAGCAGTCGTTGCAGAATAACAGGCAAAGAAACGCAGGTATGATATTTCTCTTAAAAAAATTTTCCAACCGCGGAACATATTAATCACACAGCTATTTTCTAAATCTGAGGGAGTAATGAAGTTTTCCTGCATGTGTAGCATTTTATAGCTTAAAACGCTAATATTTAAGTTGAATCATATATGGTTATTAGCATTATAATAAATATTTTTTAAAAGCGTTTTGTTACTAGAATAAATGCCTAGCGGAATCCGAAAGGGTGGGAGAAGACGATAAACTACTTTGAAGTGCATTCACAAATGTTCGTGCATGTACACTTGCCAATAATATCTACAGTGTACAAACAATAATTATGAATTTGTTATATTTTTTAACCACAGGACCATCCGGAATTTCGAACTCATCTTACCGAAAAAGAAACGGAGTACCCCAAGTAGTCTCTCCTATACCAACCCGAAAATAGAAACGAATATAGCAGGCAAATATTACAAAATTTAAAGGATTGATTTTATTCAGGGAAAAATATGACGCACTCTCTCCATTTTGAGCATATTTCACGAGTGCAGTGACGAAAAGACACGCGATGTACAACCGACGTGTGAGCTTGGAGGAGGGAGGAAATCGTAGTAGAGCATGGGAATTGGGAGATTCCAGCAAAGCACGTCGCACAAGCATGGGACCTGGAAGCGAAAATATTAAATAGGGACGAGGGGTGGAGCGATGTCGGAATCCTCATTCTATCTCCACGGAATACGTTTGCGGAGAATGTACTCAGGACAGTCACCGCGGAAAAGAATGGCCTCCACCATTGTCCCTAGCGACACCGCCGCGCGGGAGATGGCAATGTCACCTGAGTGGATGACGGACGACCCCGTCGACACCCACGACTCCAGTTCCCTATGGGACACCTTGAACAACCTCTCGCGTTACCACAGGGTTGAATACGTAATTAGAGACGTGCGTAAGAAGCGGAAGGGAAATTACATTCCATCTACACCCACATTATTCTCTGCGAGCCGTCACAACGGTATTTGGTATGGGGTGTTAGCCTTTACTAATGCAATGTTATCATTTTATGAAGGACTCGGGAAATGGAAAAGACATTACGCATTACAGGGGTTAAAGCTCCAATTTCTCAAAAGGAGAAAGGAAAAGCGATTTATGATATTCCACGCTATTTAACATTAAATAATGTGGAATACTTAAAAGCGTTCAAATTTCTAATTATACGATTCCACAAAGTTACCACGCCTAACGTCAATTTTACTTATAAGATTCCAAGGTTTAATACGCCAGCTGAGCTCATGACCACGTGAAATAGTAATGAATGATATCCTTGGTTTTTAGTTCAATGCTTTTTATTCAAAAATGTCACTTCATCTGTAGTAAATCTCTGCAAAGGAATTTGTGAACCGGGGACACAGATCGGAATCCGATAACGGCAGTTCGATGGTCAAGCTATTGGTTCTTCTCAACAACAGTGATACCAGCTTGAATCATCTTCAATAAGAAAGGGCAGGAATTGAATTATGCGCAAAAAAGACTTATAAAGAAGTGAAGCATTTAGCCGTGAAGAAGAAACTGGAAGATGAAACAAGAATATAAAAGAAAGTGAGAAACATTGAATCGATGGTTTAAAGGGTTTGAGGCAATAGAGCCCTGATCGATTTTTCAATATTATATAAATAAACTCAGATTTTTTATTTTTTGCTAGCTTAGTTTGCCGGAACGAGCATTAAATAATGAATGCTCTTACACATAGGCACATAAGTTTCCCAAAAATATAAAAAATAAATTAATTTCACTTAACAAATATGAAGGAATCGTTAGGAATTTTGAAGAAGAATTACTTATTGCCTTCCGTGCGAAAGAAAGAAAACTGCGTCATATGGAAACAAAAGAAGACGTCTTTCTTTAAGACTCAAGGCGACAGAAGAAATATCCCATGGGCGCGCTGCTCGGAGACGACCTCGGCTCACAGAGGGAGGAAAATTGGGAGGAGGGGGTCATGGGAGGGGGGGGAGGACAATAAATGGTAAACTCGAGAAGATGAAGAAAGGAAAAAATATGACCGAAAATAAAAGGCCCGGCCCCGTGCCGCCAGGCGGAGAAAGTGGAAGTTAACAATATACGCCCGAAGAGAGAGAGAGAGAGTGTGTGGAGGATTTAAATAGAAGGAACTTTTGTCGCGTGGGAGGGACCTTTGTGCATTTTTTCTTTAAAGCAGAATGCTTTTAAAAGGGGAGTAGCGAGCCGATGAGTAATAACTATCAAAAGACATGCTGGAGGAGAGAACAAAAGAATTGGGTTTTGGGAGGAGCAAAGGTTTTTAACAACGGGCCAATCAAAGGGAATTTATGATGAGGGCGGAGGGAGGATGATGAGACACGGGCGGAGGGGGAGGCTGAGAAGCGGTTAAGAAGGACACGAGAGCATTAGGGAATGGAAGAGTAATGAGACGAAGGAATAATGAAAGAGGGGGTGGAGGAGTTGAGGAAGGATGGGGAGAGCGAGATGGAAAGAAATTAGCGCAGAGATCGAAGTCTTTAGGAAAGTTTCGGAGACTGCACTCTGCGTGGATATGACTTTTAACGTTAGCAGATATAAATTTGCATCTAATTGAAAGTAATACCCTGCGAACGGCAGGGGGGGTTGGGACACTATAGTCTTTATTATGTGAATGCGGGGGAAGGATGCGTGCTCGTAAATAGGAATGGTGGACTCCGCGTATGCTTATCAGTCACAATCTTTAGGGTGCCGAAACTTTTTATTGTTGTGATCTCGGGTTACGCGAGGGATTAAAGAGATTTAAAATCTGTCAGCCGTGGGAGGCTATTTCACCCGGTGTCTAATTTGCCAATACAGTTTGGGAAACCAATGATTGCCACGGTGTCACAAATGAGTTTCAGTCTCTTGTACCTTCCTAAAAATATTCGTCTCTTCCTCCCGCTTCGCATTCGAAGGTTCTTCCCAGTTTCAAATTACGGCGATTCTATCCGATTTTCTTAAACTATCTCCTTAAATAATTAAAAAATTCATACATGACTCCTAAACAATCTTATGCATATTCCAAATAAGCTAAAGTTGAAACCACACCTCTCTTTTATCTTTCAATTGTAATTCCCGGCAACCTGTCTAATGAAGCCTAGTCCCCGCAAGGCGAGAGGTACGAGGAGTCTAGTCGGAACTCACACGCTTCCCTGACCTGAAGGTTCATTTTTGTGCATAGGTGTATTTGTCCGATCTTTTTTTTTTGAAGTCGGTGGTTCAACTTAAAAAGGCTGATCAAACCGGATTTACTAGAAGAAAACCAGCGTCACAAAGGGAAGAACACGATAAAGCGTATTTACTTTTTCCGAGTAAACTGTGAAATATTTGTCCAATTGTCCTGGTCGTAGCTGCACGGATCGCTCGGAAAAATAAAAATAAACGTCTGATTTCGACAAAGTTTCATTACATACACAACACTGGAATGCGTTTTACGTCGAGCGGTCCCTTTGTGTATTTAGGGTCTCACCATTCCTCTTGGGAGCACGCTGACGATTTTTCGTCGAAATCCACGGCGAATGGGAAATTCATTATAACACATCGACAAATATGTGACTAGGTACACGATAAAGGCAATCTCCATTCCTTATGTTGGGTTTACGTTGAACTAAATTTCTTGAAATTAGTATGGCCTTTCTAATGTTTTATAGTAAGACTAATACTAACGTGTGTTAGCCTAAAATATGAGTATATTGCAACTGAGTTAATAACGTCGACTCAGTTGAAGAAAGGAAGTCAAGAGGGTCGTAAACGAAAAAGAAAACTAAACTTGTAAGTGGTTAATCATGAGAAATCCGTTTTTTAAACATCCATCAGAAAGAAGCGCACACAAAAGTTCTTAGTAAACGTTTTCCGAGATGCCTACTGCCATAGCTACTCCTTACTCTTGAATAATTACTCTCATTCTTGTAATGTTACGTCTATTTGAATAGTCCTATTTATTACCAACGGAGACAACTTTCGTAACTACGCAGTTACATACGTTTCTACAAACTCAAATTTCTGGCTGTGTCCAGTGGTGGACCCGAGAAATTTTGAAAGGAGGGGTACAGATATTAGAATATATAATTATGCCTCCATCATANNNNGAAAGGAGGGGTACAGATATTAGAATATATAATTATGCCTCCATCATAGTGTCTCCTTTTACGTTTATTATTGCAATGCGATAAATACGGTGACGCATGCATATACTTAGCCAGTAATTATCTAAATATTATGAAGATTTCACTTTGTTAAAAGAAAGCTCTCTTATTTTTACTGATCTTTGGGTGAGATGACAGGGGGGAGGCACGTGACATGGTGCCCTCCTCTGGGTCCGTCTCTGGCAGTGTCTTTTTGGTCAATTAATGGACACTGCGTCTATTCGACATTCACCGATTTCCGACATCTTTATCAATTTTAAAATATTTTCTCAAATGCATTGTATACATTACATATGCATCAGGCATTGTGAAATTCCCATTTGTGATATCTCTTTCTTAATTTCACGACATCCTTCCGAGAGAAAATTTTATTCATGTCGTTCAAGGCGTAACACCTTAGGTAAATGTACCGTAAAATTATTCTGCATTGAGGTTGAAAAATGAAATGCTTATTGCCACATACGTTTTCCATAGGAAAAGAAACTTCAGAGTTAGTCGATGAAAAGAAGGACAATTGGAGGAATGCTCATTTTTATGCGTTTTAAAATATGCGCATAGATGTCGGCTATAAGTGTCACTGTTCGGTTTCACTCTTTGCGTCCATAAACTCTGTGCCCTTCAGCGAGTTCGCCCCACCCCCCTCGCTTGCTAGATATGCTTTAATCTTAACAAAAACGGTACAAGGGCGCTTGGGTCAATAAAAGAATGCAATTACATAATGGCTCTCACCGCAAATAGGCATTGTTGTACCGCGGCTAGAGCGGTGGTCTTTATGGCTTTAAGAGGGCTGAGTCACATCGCCAGGCAACTAAGGCAAATCTTTCATCACCACATGACAAACATTGCGGCCATAGGAAAGTAGGTATTTGTACCTGATAACCCTACGCAAGTCAAATAGCCAACAATAGGGGATCTCATTCAATCCAAGAGAGGAATTCCCAATTCGCTTCGTTATTTATCCTAAATTAAAAGGGCGAAAACGTCGGACTAGGAATAGGTATTCTGGAAAAATAATACATGTTTGCAATGCTGTGCTTTGAAGCTGTGCAATTATGGATTCTACACTTCACTGAAATCACTGAAAAAAGGGACAATATGCTCAGATTAGCATAAAATATTCTTTTAGAATTCGATATATTCTTTATAGCCATATTTGATAGATAATTTAATAGACATATTCGTCATATTATTATCGCATTTCTGCATGAAAAGATCGACGGATAAGACATGACCCAAGTTATTACTAATTACACAGTACATCTGAATAGTGTAAGCTCACGGAAGTCCGAAATAATTACAAACTGATGGTGACGGTGGATATTTTGTCGCAAATGCCAAATAGGGAGTACCTTTAATACAGAATTTCGCCAATATTATTCGGGAAACGCAAAACTTCGATCGATTTGCACCTGAAGGTAATTTCCTTAGAAAACAAATCTGAATAAATTCAACGCATTTTGGCTTACTTGCCTTCTTCTTACATCTGCGTCTACATAATACACCGCAAGCCGCCTCAAGGAAGTGTTTGGGCACAAGTAATTGTTCTAAGGATGTGTTTGGACACCAGCCATTAATTAAAGGAAAGGCGAAAAATTTCAAGGGGGGGATGGATTTACTTGTTATCATTTTCCTATCCTTGTGTTGTGGTCGGAGAGAAACACGAATCCTTGAATCTATCGGCACGACACACAATTTTTCTAATTTTATCGTCATTTTCCGACTTTCCCATGTAGTGTGGGAGTTGGATTACTTCCTCTATGCTGCAAGTAAACTCGATTGGTATCTTTTGAATAAGTTTAATCTAACGTTGGGTCTTATATTCTCTTGTGATTCCCGTTCCAAATCATGCAGGTATTAATTGTGTGACACTCTTGATCCTCTCATTATAGGTTTTAACAAAACGGGTTACCTTCCTCTGTATTATGTTTAGTTCTTGGATCAACGTTTTATCGCAGCATACTCTACGGTCAGACTATGAAGTTGATCGAACGAGAAATAGCATGTCTTTTGCTTTTTCCTCGCCATATTTTCCTACTATGCGCTTTAAAAAGGTTAGCTTCTTCAGGGCGGCCCTGTAATTACATACTACACTAACCGCGCTCTCCAAAGCGCATGTCCTCTTCATCCATCTTCCCCTTCACGCACAAAATTCTTCAATCTCAGCCCTACACTACGTCTCAATAACTCTCAGAAACAACTTTTCCGAACTTCTTTCAATTTCCCCCACCCACCTTTTCCATTCCTTGTCACACTTAAAATCTCTTTTTTCCTTCACCTCCGTATCGTGAATTACTTTCTCCACCTATCCCAAAATCAGAATATCAAAAGCCTCCAGAATCCCAATCATCCACTCTCTCACCCATTCCCCCAATTCACGATCAAATCCTCCGCTTTCTGTTTTTTTTTGTCTTAACGCAATTATTTTCTCATAGGCATGTGCATATTCCTTCGCATAATAGCTATCCCCGTTGTCACCTACATTGCCGCGCAAACACTTTAATTCCTCCACCTTTTCTAACTTTTGGCACCTTATCATTGAAATTAAGCTTTCGCAGGGAATCGAAGATGCTGAGATGATTTTTGAATTTTGCTCCATTCTGAGCATTTATGGATAGACGTTTCTCCAGCGCTGAAGCGAGAGTCACTAGGAGCGAAATAAGCGCGTAAAAATGTTCACTACGGCACGAAGGAAAAATTGAGCCAAAAAATTACTCCGACGCGGAAAAACTGGAAATTCAGCTCAGCAAGTTTTACCGTATTACATAGAACTTTACTTAGAATTAGACCTCATCACCTTCTACACTATTTAATTCCTAAGACTGGTTTACTGGAACCCTCCATTTTCCCTTGTCTAATGCTAACTCTTTTACGAACTGACATTTCATCCCTATCGCACCCCTCTATCCTCGCCCTATTTAATTTTGTCCTTTTTCCTTCGCCTTCATTGCGTTCCTAACAAATCCGTTAATAACCTCTCAAGATTTGAGAAGCACAGAATCCTAAAGAAATTTCGTATTTTCCCCTTGTTCATTGTGGTCCTATAGACACGCTGCTTGCCAGAGTGTAAAGGAATTCAATAGGGCAGACCAGCGAAACGAGAGAGACGACACTCCCTCTAACAGCGAAGGAATGGTGTTTGGAGAAGCAAGGAGGGAATGTTTGAGGGAAAAGCACGGACAAGAAAACTGCGACGCGTAGCGATCGTCACGGAGGCCTCCGTGACAAATTACAGACAGAAGGCAGGCGAACATTAAGGCTTGGGCAAAGGTTTTAAGAGGGAGAATGGAGGAAAAAAGTGCTCTACATGAGCCTGCGCGATGTTAACATTTATATTTAGAGCCTCGATGTCAAAATGCATGTCGACTATACGTCGGTCGTTATACCTATCATGAGTTATCGGCGTCCAAATTTTCGAAGGAGTTCGAAACAACAGAGGATATTGTCAAGTCGTTGGGTTTAGAAAAAATCATTTGATATCGGTAGGTATATTGAAGGATGTAGAAAATGCCAGTGATCGGTGGATCTGATGTCGAGGATTTGAAATATGCGAAGGTCGAGGATTTGAAATATAAAAATATACTCCAGGATTTGAAAGATGAGACTGTCTATGCTTTGCAAACGGTGTCGGCATGAAGTAAGAAAAATATTCTCCCGCATTAATCCTTAGATTTAATAAATATTCGTCCCTCCCTTGAACAATTCGCAGTCGTAGCGGAAGTTGGAGAGACCAATGTTCTGATAGATAGAAATAATTTGTATACACCTTCAACTCCATTATTTCCTTTCGTACGATAATTTCTGAATTTCGAACTCGATATAGTTTCATCGACGCGTAGCGTGGCTCTTGTCGAACTTGTCTTGCCTGTAGATAGAAGAGAGAGAGAGAGAGATCGTGACGCGACGCGTTTCTTTAAAACTAGGGCACGCCTCGTGAGGAGGGGAGTGATGGGGAGAGGCCTTAGCAGTCGCCGATGGAATGTGCGACGCCAGAGGGCGGTGATGTGGAGAGAGACGGAGGGAGCAAGGGAAAAAAAAGTATCACTCCGTAAGGGGTGTATTTAAGTCTGGACCCCCTCTGAGAGATATCCCAGGATTGAGAGGGAACAATAATGGTCGGAGACGAAGACGGGAGGGCATGTGTGGGAGGGAGTGGAGAGCACGCCAGAGGGAGGAGGGGGGCAGAGAGAGAGAGAACGAAGGGAGGGACGCGTCTTGAAGACGTGAGCGACGAGCTGCGGGAGAAGAGGGAAAAAAATCGAAAGACGGGGAAAAAAATGCACGCGAGCGACGCACATTGCCTGGCGACGCGAAAACCTCAAAACAAGTGCATAGCGACACGTCTACCTATGATGGAGTGCTGGAGTAAATAGTCACGCCAACTTAGCAAGCGACGCCAACATTTTGAGACAACAAAAGAGCCATGCACTGATTTTGTTAGCGGGTTAATAGGCATGTTTATTTTACTTTAATTTCATTAGCCTGGCGTGAAATCAATGATAATGGTCGCTTTGCAACCTATCAGCTTTAATCTTTTTACCCTTTTGGTAATTTTAGCAATGAAAGGCATCAGGATGCCGACTGCACTTAGTAATTTAGATCTTCAGCGCACAAGCGTTCCCAGCGCATCGGATTTCCTGCGGGCGACGTGTTTAATCCGGGGGAAAACATCCACTGGACTCGTCAAGAGAAGGACTTGTTGCTTCCCTGACGAGGCAAGCATGTTTTTTTTTCCTCTAGGAAGAAGAAAAGAAAGGAAAGAGATGATAACACCGAGTCTCTGTTATGGGTTCATATATTTTTCACGGCTCTCCTCCTCCGGGACCGTCCGAGACGAGGCGTGTGCATTTCCTTGCGCAGCCAGTGCGCAGTTTGTTGGGAGCGTTTGAAGCAACGCCATCGGGAGGGAAAAAAATCCAAATCGCCGTGCGACAGGGATTGCGACACGAGTTGGAGGACATGGCTTCTTTCCTTGATTTTTCCAAAAGGGGCCGAGGTGCTTTATTATTGGAAAAGAAAGGGACATAACCGACACCTTTCATTTTTTTCAGTCCTATCAGATGCTCAAATGCGAATTTCAATTTTCGGTGCGAAAAAAGTTGTTCAAAACTCAATTGCTACGAGATGTGGAAACAAAGATTTGTTGATGCAATAAATAAATATAATTGGTCGGCCATTAACTCTCATGGATATAGGCTATAGGAAGCTAAAACCTAACACTACTCAACTTAGCGACGACTACGATGATCAAACTCAAGAAAAATCCGAGATATCGTAATAGAATACGTTTAAGCTAGCAACTCTAGTTTGACTTTTTATATTTAGTAAAAATTTTAATCTTAAAAACATGTTTTTCTCCCGGAAAAGTTTTTTCATTCACTGAGCAACGATCTACCAACAACAAAGCGTGAGAATTTCTTTCATTAAAGAGCTAATCTGGAAAAGAGTTACCCTGCTGCTCAATATGACATCATCAAGCACACTTAATACCACGTTAAGGAAAAGAAGAATGTTGTTTTGTTCTTGCATCGTTCACGCGGAGTTATGTCATGAATAACCTGCAGTAAATCTCGGAGGAAAAATTAATTAAATAGAATAGGCGGTATTTGAAGTGTACTGCTTAGCTGAATATATCTAAATAATTATTGACATGAATACATAACAACTCTTAAATTTCAATTTTAGTTACTGAATTTTTTTTGGCCCTAGATGATGAAATAGTAAAATAAATTTGTGATATTCCGCCAAATGTGAAATAAATAGGTATATTTATAAATGGATGAATTCTCAGATTGGGGGTTTAATTCCAATCACAGTATCGATTCACTATTCTGATTTAATTTATCGGTAGTAAATGAAATCATCTTGGTCTACCTTTGGTGGATTTATTTTTACATTAAAGGCTAAATAAAATAATAACACGCATTTCTCAAAATAAATCCCAGATTCCAGTCGGAATACGGTAGGGAAATATCGGTTTTTTATCGGCAAAGTCTGGTAAATCGGAATAATTCCTGTTCATCGAAAGAAAATTTGAGCATTTCTATCTTAAACTTTAAGTTATAATCACCTATTTTAGGGAGATTTTCAACTATGATTTATATGGCTAAGTATGAAAATAGAATAAAACTAATTAATTAAAAACCCATTGCTTTCCTTTTACCGCTTCAAAATAAATGTATTTAAACTTAGTTGCCTAGTATAAAAAACAATTTTTACGACAAAAATCCAATAAAATAATTTTCCTATATTTTGTCTTTTTTGGCCATCCAGTACTAATTATAAAAAATAAGCCAATATTAGCATTAGTAAAAACGGAATATCAATACAAAAATTACTACTGTATCTTAGTTAATGGTTTCAATTTTTTATTCCGTCATTAACGATTGACTCAAAGTGATACTATAATAATACGAAAGAGATAATCGATAAGTGAAGGAAGATAATAATCAACCTTAAATTTTTCACTATCCCAATAACAGTATGACCTCATAACTATTTCCTCAGTTTTGTGCATGATTGTACGGAATATAATCCCAAGGCGGATGGGGAGCAAAACAAATAAAGAACCATACTCAGGTTCGTCTAATAATACAACCCGTAAATATTTCCTCACACAATTCAATTATCATTCATTTCTCGAGTACCTCAGAATATTTGGGAGACCGAGACAGGATGGCGCAAGGAATTAGGCATAAGGAGAGATGCGAGCATTAAACACACACACGCACATTCAAGGGGAGGGCAACCCTGGAGGAAGGGTAGGAAAAGCACGTGCGTCAATCACAACGAGTCGAGATACTCCCGCTCGGAAGTGGGGGAGGCCACCTACCCCACCCCCCCCCCTCCGCTTGCGGGGGCTCCGTTGCAGGCCTGTGTTAACCCCCGATTGTCGTCGCTCTCGGGCATTAATTAAAACGTAAATAATAAACCCCCACCTCCAACCTCGAGGGAATATTTCAAGTGGTGCGGGGAGAAGGAGTGAGGTCAGGGGGAAAGGTTTAGGGAGTGGGCACGGGCAGAGCGGAGAAAAATACATTTCCTTCAGACCGTCACACGCTGACGACCAAACGGAAAGGACCAAAAAATTGTCCTTTGGAGACGGGGCGGAAGAGAGGCGTCGGGGGGAGGGGTCGGAATTCATTTCCATCTTCTTGTCCGTTTCGAGAGAGAGAGAGAGAGAGAGAGAAGAAGAGAGAGAGGAAGAGAGAGAGAGAGAGAGGAAGAGAGATGGAGCAGGCCGGTAACTGAGCGCGGGTGGGCATGGCAGGGCCAGGGGGTTTGCAGAAGGAAGGGAGGAGAAGAGGTTTGAGTCCCGGTAGAGGGAGGGAGGGGTCGGGACCTCGGGAGT
>LYUA01000609.1:145068-158592 GCA_002093875.1 Calopteryx splendens | reverse complement strand
CAATTAATCTATAAAAGGTTTATGTATTACAGTAATTCACTCAAAGGGTGGTTTGAAAGGTGAGGGTAAATCTCACCTCGTAAGTTTTGTGTAGGTAGTGAATCTAGAATAGAAATACAATTTATTTGCACTAGGACTAATGTCTCTTAAGTACACATTTCGTGAACCTAAGAGTAACAATACAAAAGTTTCGCACGTGGCCTATCGTATATGATTTACCAAAATACAATTTAGAGGAGGAAGGCCACTGCGATTCGGACAACTTTTGTCCGTTATTCCATATTCCTCCTATCGATATTTTTAATCAGAAAGGTTCTGAGAGCTATAAGCGCTGCTGCGGAATTGAAGTGGATCAAAATCACATTAATACCAATGGCACTGTCCCCTAAATAAAGTTAAACAATGACAGGTTTATCTTGCAGTGGTCTTCTAATCCTTTCTGTATCATCTCACTCTCTTCATTACTTTATAGTTCCTTGCAATTAATTCTTACAAGAGAGCACGACCAGCAATTGCTCTAATTGACCACTGTCAAACATTATTAACAATTATGCTTCACATTTCTATGATTTGATTACGTAGATGTACGTCTTCAGAAATACATATAATAATTAAAAATAAATATTATACATCGCTGTGATACTTATAAAAAAATGTAAGATTCAATGTAAGTACACATTGGAAGCGGTCACTCTTCAGTAGACATAGGTACATAGCGATCGATATAAGTACCCATACCAATCATTACAAACTTGCCTCGCGGAAGAGACACCTATTCCGATAAGCAATATTTACAAAAGGTCAAGGAACTCATTATTTTTCCACGTTGAAGGAATGCTCAGTTCATGAAGCGTAAAATCCACTTGACTGCAAATGGTACGTGAGATCTCCTCTCTAAAATCCAGTCAATAACTCTAGATAATAACAGCTCTCGAGTTGTAAAAGTTGGATTGGAAGGGAAGGATCCTTTTACTCGAAACATACACTTGCCATGATGGTTCATCACCCGTAGAATCAATCATAAAAGTAAGAATTTTTTTGTTTGAGCACTTAGGAAGTTAATGTTTTTAGGAAGGGAATGGACGGCAGCTGCCTTGCAAACTACAATACCCATCGGTATGGTGTCAATCCTATTAAATCTGAAGAACGTGAAGATAGACAACAATGCCCATCACGTCTTGAGAAGTTGAAAGAAAAGATATTATTTTAATTTTTTTCATTCTTCTATCTACGTGGGATGGAAATTGAGAGAGAAAATAAAAGAACTGCGAGGACTGGGAATCAAAGGAATTAAGATAAAAGTTAAGAAGTCAGGACGTTTCGTTACGTGGATGGTATAGCCATGTAGAGCTGCAGGTTAACTTCAATGCAATGGATCTAATATGTAAGTTAAGGATATGACATTAAAATCAATAAGAGGAAAACTAAGATCTAAGTTTGTGGATGAAAGGAGTTGAAGTCAGACGTTGACCTACGAGAAGAAATATTGAAACAAACAAATCTTTAACGCACCTTGGAAGTAAGTAGTATGATATGAAATGGAACGAGCACGACGGAATAACTCAAAGGAAACAGGCATCCAAGGTGAAGATAAAAATAATCTTTCCAAATAAGATAAGTTTATAGATGAGGGAGCTGGACGTGAAAATATTCGTGTGGAGTGTTGTCCCCTAAGGAGCAGGAGCATAGTTGGAAATGCGGAGCAGAGGGGAATAGGAGCTTTAAAACATGGATCTGGAGGAGGATGCAGAAGATAAAACGGACAGTTAAAGTTAGCAGCGAAGAAGCGTACAGATTAGTAGAAGAGGAAAAGGCGATATGAAGAACTATGTAGAAAAGGAGAACCTGATGGATTGAGAACACAAAAGAGACAAAGTGGGTTTGTCAGGAGCAAAACAGAAGGGGAAAAATAGGCGAGATCCCAAATGGAACACGAAGGGACAAAAATTCAAGCCAAATGAAATGGTATGTTACATGGACGGGAGTAAGAGAATTAACATTGGTTAAAGAAGAATGGAAGGCTTTGGTCAATCCATCTCCAGATTGAAATACTAAGAATACATTACTTATAAAGTTAAAATACGTAATTCTAGAGAGAAATATATATTTCGGATTTGCACATTCTATTGCTATATTTCAATCTTTACACACGATTAAATACAACAATCATGATTTGTTTCAATCAGAATTGAATTAGTTGTAGATTTCAATCCTGCTTTCCAAACAGGCTATTACCCTGATCAGGTGTTCTTTCTTCACTGGTATGCATCAGTACATCAGTTTCGATCGCAAATCTACATATATCGATGGAAATAGATACCTTTAATTCGTATGAGATGTATAACCATTTCAACCGCAAACCACAACTTAGCTATACTTGCAGAGAAGAAGACGGTCTGATAAGAATATTAGCCTACATGAAGAAAGAGAATATTCTTTATTCATCATCAATCTTCAACATTCCCACAGTTCAACCCCAACTTCTCCGTATTAATTTCCTACCGTCTCCCATTTTTTCCAACACTTTCCCCCTTCCTACAACTATTCCCCCTTCTCGACCAAGCTTCTCAACCTGTTTCTCACTCAAAACTCACAAACCCCAATCTATCGATGTTTAAACTAAGTGTAGCACTTCTTTACAAAGTATAATACATCCAGGATAATCAGTAATAAACTTTGTAGCTACGGTATTGCACTTTTGAAAATTATTTTCGATTGGAACTTATCATTATTGTTGATCGAAAAATGCGCTCATGGTGGGGAATTAAATTCCCCAGTTCACACAGCGAACTTTGGGTCGGCGATCACCGCTTGCCTACATGAAATTTAGCATATAATTCACTCACGGGAAAGTAGAACTAATTTTAAATGAACACCAAGAGCTATTAGTAATTATCGTAGTAAGTACCGTTCGTTTGGGACAAGCGATGATATTTATTGCTGACCGAATCAATGTTTTCTCTTTCGCCCTAATTTATTTACGCATAAATTGTATACATAAGGAGAGCTCCCGATTTTTTGAGACTCCATTCCTGGAATTTTCGCTTCGGGAACCAATTACATCTCGCCCGTACGGAAATTCAACTTCAAGACAACGAGGACAGGGGTAGTAGGGAAGGCGGCGAGGCGCGAGAAAATAAACTACCTACACAAAGAAAAAAAATACTGAAATGTATATAAAAAATAAAGATATGACATTCCGATAAAATGCGGTCTGCGAGAAAGTGAGTTAGATATCGGAATGTAAAATTCCGAGATCCAATCTTCCGTGGAGCTACAAAAAATATTTTAATATTTCGTTGACGTCACTAAAGAAAACTGCAATAGCTTTCACATACAATTTCACCGGCTTTCAACAAATTTTAACTCTGATAAAAGATTTGGCGAATCTTGAACATATTCCGAACTTCAGGCACAAATCCACCATTCGATTCATCCAGGGAGTGGGGCAGCGACCTCTGAGACAACAGTAAAAATGAAAACAACTCCAACGATACTTCTTGAAGAAGTATACGTGAATCATTTCACTCTCTCTCTCTCTTCCTCACTATTTTTATCCTAATTTAGGTCATCACTTAATAACTGCCTCTGCCGGCAATTGACGTTTTATAGCTATCATTTCTGGTTTTTAGCGACAAAAATTCATGCATTTACCCTCAAAGTATGAGTCAATGTTGTCAGTGAAGGTCGGGAACGAAGGCGTTCGCGTATATCGTGAGCGATTGAGAATATTTTCAAGACTCACCCTTGAAAATATGCAAATAAACCGATCATAATCATAAATATGAAATTTAATTGCAGCAGTGAAACGAACGATTCAAGTCTAGTGTGACTGGACGCGCGCAGAGATAACACAAAAGCAGAGGAGGCCAAGAGCTAAGATTCTACGATTTGATACAGTGACTCTGGTGCTGGGGATATTTTTTGAAGAAAAATGACGTTAGAACGAGGGAAAGGAGAGAAGTGGAGATGGGGAGAGGAAGAGGGGACATTGCGGCCGGGAGATTGCTCGTTTGATAATTTCGATGTGATGGGGAGCAGCAGGTGTTGAGACGTGGATGGGGAGAGGGGAAGGAGGGCGGGAGGGAGGAAGAGCGAGTGGTGGGGTTTAGGCAGTGGGCGGATGAGGAAGGATGTTGTTGGGGAAGGGAGGAGAGGCGAGGTCTTCGAAAGGGGAGTTGGAAAGTGGAGAAGGCTTAGATTGCCAAAATAAAGACTGGCGCTCGCACGTGTGAACGCGACGAATTGCTACGGCCGGACATCTGGGTCCCACTTAATTATTCCGCTGACTTTGGACAGAAAAATAAGATGAACAAGGCTACAGCAACACTTATCCCGGTGTAAATCACTAAAATCCGAGAGAATAAACATATTTTAAACCCTAGTGAAATGTGGGTGGAAAAATACCTACCCATCATGATGGTATTGTATAAAGTGCAACATACCTACCTTGTAAGAGAGACATACTACCTTTGAGAAAACGGCGTACGGCAAAGATATGAGTAAATGAAATGAAACCATTTGAAATTGGTCTTACGAAAATTAAAATGGACTTCTATGAATGAAAAAAACAAATACCCAGCGACGGTGTTTTGGATGAGGGATTATATAGCCATACGCACCGAAAGTAAACAAAAATATATTCGGGCATACATCATCAAGGTATACTTTTAAAAATATATCTGCTACCAGTTTAACCAAATAATTGCTATTTTAAGACAGATAATATCTTAATTTTTAACTTTTGGGGCAATTGAGACAGCTCGAAGATATACCAATAAGTAACCATTTGGAGAGACGGAGTGAACCATATGTAGGAACTTAGAGCGATATTTCTTGATGTATGAAATACTTTTAACCATTTCATTCAAATTTATTATTCTCTTCTAATAATCATAACTTTACCAACCGCAAATTTTTACTTAGAGGGATGAAACATTTTTCCACATCACTGCGATTTTGATGATTTATGATATGGTATTCTACTTTATAATGTGCGCTTTTAAAGACTTTTACTCATGTCAAAACAACGAATATAATTTCAATGATCTTTGAAGACATTTAAAAGAGCAGGAGATAACCTATATTTGGCGATGAGAGAATAGGTAACCGTTCACGGATGAGGAAGGCATTTCACTGTGAAGCAAATGATTGCCGCATTGCACGGTAAATTCTTTCCAATAATCGGTATCTTTTTTGCATAGAGTGGAAGCACGCCACTCCAGTCCCTCTACAGGGACGTCATAGGCAACAAAAGAATTTGAGTGAGGCACTGGACCCCAGTCCGAATGCTAAATTCCACATTTTAAACGAATCTTATCCAAAAATAGGTCCGGCGCCGGATGAAACAAAATAGGCATGCTAGAGCGTCCATGCGGGTCCTAAATGCAAAGCAATAGACGAAAAACTCAGCCATTCTTCAGAAATAGTTCATCAAGAGTCATTTAAAACTCTAATAATACCAAATTTACGATGGGAAAAACTCATCTTTCGGGATAAGTCTGTGTGATTCATCAGAAGGGTGGGAAAAACCAGGCCTCAGACTATCCACAGAAACACAGGATGCATTTACTAATACGAGGATATCCTCTGAAAATATTAAGAACGCGATAAAAACTTTTACGTGACCATTTTGAGCCATAAGGGTGGCGAAATATTTCTTCAAAAGATGAAAGATTTCTTCGAAGATCCATTGAAAACTTAACTTTAATTAATTTCTGCGTAATAAATTTAGTCACCTCATAATTTAATTATAACAGCAAATTTTTCATATTAGATATTAATTTGTTCTCTAGGGGCAGAAAAATGAGGCCAAAAAGGATGAAGGAAAAGTACATGACGTACATAATGCGTGCACGTCGGTGTACACTATGAAAATAGCACCCTAAGCATTAATATACAATTCAAGTATTTGTTAAATGTGTAGCTCAAGCAACGAATGTAGGGCAGAAGTAGTCAATTCAGTCATAAAATATGCAAAAACGAGGAAGGGTTTAGGGTAGGATTTGAGGTCTTGTGTCCATCAGAAATCAACTCTTTAATTATCATGCACCATTTATATAATATTACCGCGAAATTCAAAATAAATGTCCTTTGAAACTCCGTTCCCGGAAAAAATGACAGTATTTGACGGTCTAATCAAATTTAAATCCAGGTTTTGTATCCTATTTTATTGATCAATGTGGATACTTGGTACATCTTATAATAGTCGTCGAATACAGAAAACCCTGTGCACGTGTGTGACATCATAGGAGAAAAAAGGAGCAAGGATTGGATGGAATTCTGGTCTCCTTTGTGCTAGTATCAAGGGTGGTTCCCAAGGAGAAGGAGGCCAGGAGTCTATGAAGGACTGATGTTATCAAAAGAGCCAAACGTCACAAGGAAAGTATTGCAGTCAAAAGAAGATATGAAGGTTAAAGATATGAGGAAGTAACATACTGAAGAATATATACGATAATGGATGAAAACAACTTGGCTAGCCAGTGCTGTACCAGAGATATTCATGCCATGTGAAATACAAGAGATATTCCCAGGCACGGACAGAGATCCTGAGGGAAGGTGGGTGGGTCTTAATCCCCCCTCTCTCTCACCGTTTATAGATCCACTCCAGGAACGAATTATGAGAAAAGAAGATTTTCTTTTGAAAAGGCGATGGTGTAATCGGAAAGCGTTTTCAATGCTTTCTACAAATTTTCCAAATCCCCTGCATTCCTCAACCACCCACAATTTCGGACATTTTCCACATGATCCCAGCGTTTATTTTCTGATATTTAATTCCTGACACAAAAAGTTGGTTTAGCCGCATGACTTAGGAAAACTAGAAGGGGCTCGTTCGTTTTACCCTCAATACCAAAGAATATACCCATACTTAATGCTGCGAGTGTGGAAGAAATAAATGTCTTGGGCCTATGGTTCAACCTCCCGAAGAAGATTCGAGAGGAGTCCAGAAATATACGCGTGCCTGCAAGTGTGCACTTAAAGAGCTGGCAAAGGTGTTTCTGGAACCAGCGAGGGCGGCGACGGGTTGCCGGCGAAGGGAGCGGGGCTGCTGTCTCCTCCTTCCATCCATCCATCCATCCTCCCCGTCACCCCATCCTCGCCCCTTTATCCGTAGGGGCGTGCGCCCCCTCGCGCGCGAATGCGAACGAGGGAGGGAGGGAGTGCAAGCTCACTTCCATCCGAGGGGATCCGAAAAGGGATCCGTTCACCCCTGCAGGTTGGATGATGGGGGGGGAGGGGTTTTCTCCGCGGGCGAAAAAGGGCTCGAGGCAAACCGCAAAACAAGCGCACGGGCACGCCTGATTAAACCACCCCGCGCGAGAGGGAAGCCGTGAGGAGATGGTTTTTCACTCTCGAAGAAATTGATGCTGGAGAATCCTTCCTCACGAGTCGGCAGGGAAATTCTGAACTCAAGCAGATGCCGGTAAGCGTGGGCGGGAGTCAAATTTCAAAAAAAAAATAACTCGTGGCGGGGGGAATTATGAACACCCGCCGCACACCCGGCGAGGTAATTGGAATGATGTTTACGGATTCTCGCAGTATGATTCCAACATTCGAATTCACACGCACACATTCGAATTGGACGAGATTGGCTAAGCGCCATACGGGTATCCCCGGTGCAACGCGCTCCGAGGAACGGCGAAACTTGTTCCAAAAAACTTTGGTAGACACCCGATGCTGGAGTTATCTTATTCTGCTAATTAAAATAAATTAACAAATGTGATATATAGGTTTCTCATACTGCCTTTATCTATGGCTCCACCAGTGACGTTCGATTTGAGTGCAACGAAAACCTCAGCCATAACGAATGCGAATAGTAAAATAAGAGCCATATATTATCCATTATTTGCGGAAATGAAGAAAGAGTTATTGTAGGGGCGTGTGTTTATCACACCGGTAGATTACTATTAATTACAATTATCCATCAAAAAGAAATATAGATATGGATTTATGAAAACAAGGGGTATCGAGAAAGAGGGAAGCTACCCAAAAAACTTGGTTGATTATAGCAATTAATTGTACTAAATTTTATCCAAGTGATCCATCGCTAGATGTTAAAATTTGAAAACACAATGACAGTTCAATAGGGAACTTAAGCTCTTAAATTTTCCGCTGCCATAATACAGACAAGTAAAAGGACCACTATTTTTCACGTAAGGACCCGTAGTGGAAAAGTTTTCCGCAAAATTATTTCAAGAAGAAATATATTAATGAAGTGTATGATCAAATGCATGAAATAACATTTTTAAATATTTTCCGCCTGTTATCGTTCCGCGATTACTTAATATTCGTCTAAAATTACTTAAAATATTATCTTTCAGCTGTTATCATATGAATGGAAATAAACGCATTAAAAAACTCCCAGAATTGTTTATAAAATTTGCAATTCTGTATTATTAATGGTAATCTAGTGGCCAAGGTAGGTTTCTAATGGACACACTCATACAGTAATCCTTTCTTCATTTCCGCATCAATTCTATGTAAGTAAAAAAATAATGGCCTTCACTATAGAAGAACAGTAACTATGAGTAGTGCCTAAAGCAGTACAATTCCATTGAAATTCCTATCATTATTTGAAAGGAAACGAAATTGCACTTTCTCGCTTGCGCGCAACAACAGATCAGTCGATTTCCCAACACTAATGAAATATTTAGCACAGCTAGGCAAGGAGTCAATTTCAAAGCTCCCAAACCACCCCTCGCACCCTCTTCGCTATATGCTCCCCAGTCGTACATCCCGGGGAACAGCCTCTTAGGAGTACTCACCAAAGCCACGCGATAATGAGGACGTGGGAGGGAGGAGGGAAGGAGAGCGTTGGGAGGAGATGAAGCTGTAAAGATGGGAGGTGCCCACTTAGCGAGTTGACGCTACCAGGCACCGCCACCTCCGTCGCCATATTTACAAGAAGAGCCGGCCGACGCACTCACCATCCACACACCTCTTCTTCCTCCCTCTCCACACACACACACTCCAGCCTCAGGACCACCATTCCTCAACCGAGACCATCTTCCCTCCGTGGGAGGAGGGGAGATATTTTCTAAGCACTGTGGGGAGGATAGTGCACTCACCTGAAAAAAGAGAGACGAATGAGACGGTGAAAAGTGAGTTTAAGGCGCACTTATTTTCTCCTAAGGCAAAGAGTGGGAAAGCGAAGGAGGGGAGGAAGGAAGATAGAGATAGAGAGAGAGAGGCGAGGACGCCAAAAGGCACGGACCCCGTTGGACTTGCTACACGCATAGCCATTTTTACGGGGTTGACGACCGAATTCCTCACACCCCACTTTCCTCCCTTCCCAGTCTTTGGCAACCGGGAGACAAGAGAGGAAGACTATTTCGAAACGTCCAAGAGGCCGGCGAAGGCTTCGCTGTGCCAGGGGGAGGCGCGGGCGACGGACGACGGTGGGCCGACGAGGGCCTTGGGGGGAAGATGCACGCGCTTTGAGGGAAGAATTGGCAACTTTGCGTCCCTCTTGTGCAAGAAATCATTTTTCTTTCAAAACGAAACCACCACGGCGGCCCCGAAAAACCTAAAACGTTTTCGGCGAGCTACGCTGGAGATTTGAAATGTCCTTTTGGAGATAAAGCTCAGCGGGAAGACAGCTAAATGTCCTGTGAACTTCGCGGTACATAATACAGGATTTCGTCATGCATGAAAGAAAGATAATGAGATCTCATGCGCTTCCTGGGATCCCATGATATATCGCGGTAATTCCGAAAACTGCGGATTTTATCATGTCCCAGTTTTGCACAGCTCGAATCTGAATATTTACTTTAAAAGAAGCCCATTAAGGCACTTAATTCATTATTTTAATTTCGTATGTTCAGTGATAAATAAATTTTCAAATCTGTCAATACGAAAACATTTCATCTTATTTCAAAAATTAGTTAAGTTAATAATAATAATACACTATAAAAAATCAATGACTGGTAAAATGTAAAACATTTTTTTAAATTTGTTATTATTGATTGAAATATTAAATAATAATTAATATTTTACACTTGGTTATTACGATCTTCACTTGAAAGGAGGACAAGTAATCAAATTTTTAATGAAAAACGAACCGTCCAACATCGAAGTCAAACCTATAGGTTGAATGCATAAAAACCCTTAAAAAATTGAAAGCGTAAAACACATTATTGTTTAGCATAAAAATTTCCCTCGCACATCATGAATAAGGAGATCTCAAATGGAGTTTGTCTTGAACCTTTTCCGTCCTTCGTTTCATTTTCAGTCGCCAAGCAAGATCCTGAATGCGCACATTTGTCAAACTCATCACCAAAGGGGGGTATCCAGAAGCATTTGGTAGCCGCATCCGGTTTCAGCACGAGACCGACTACGATGCCGATGGCGTAACGCATCACGGATAAGGAGGCAGATTATAAATGACACGACAGCATTTCTCGAAACCCTATTCCAGAAAATGAATAACCGATCCGATACGTTAAAAAAATATATGAAACGATTCGCACGAAAATGTACGGTGGAAAAAAAAAATCCCAGTTCATCTTTTGTGCTCGAGAAGACTACCCTGTCCGTGAGTGTAACCGCAAATATGGATTGATGAACCTCGTCACGGCAGAATAAGTCCATCACTACGGGGGGGAGCGGGAGAGGAAACCCGCCCTGCCCCCTCTCTACCCCTCCGATTCGCGGGGCCGAGTAAAAAAGTGATTGTTCGGGAACATCGAAAAAAAAAGATTCGAATACGCCATAAATAATAGAAACGCCATGCACAGGGAAGTTACCGAGGAGGATGGGCGTTAGAGCCGAAAACAAACGATCGATCGCTGCGAGGACACATCGAAGTGTGCGTTACATTTTCCCTTAACAACGTTATTGATTACCTGCCTGCCTGGGGTAAGATTTCGACTGACGCAGGAAAGATTTAAAAAAAATCGCAGTCTCAAATACAAGATAGCCCTAAAGTACAGCTTACCATAAAAATGTAATTTGTATCACTACAAGTCACTCTTCGGATCCACGTAAACCCCTACGTACTGTCTACAATACCTTCTCACTTCCTCCCCCAAAACTTGCTTACCCAACATTACCCCTTCCATTAACTTCGGTATCCCGCTGCCTCTCTCATTATCCACCTCATCTCAATCCACGTCAATGCCTTCTTCGAATTTCAACCAGCAACTTCCTCTTCACCCTTATCATGACTAACACTTCTTCATTTGTCTTTCTCACTTTCCTTCTTATTTTACTCATTCTTCTCCATACACACATATCAAAAGCCTCCAAGATACTCTCCTCGTCTTTCGTCAAAGATCAAGTTTCGGAACCAAATAGGGTTAGGCGCTACATCAAAGTCTTCGCTATCATCATTTCTCTGCGTAGGTACCTTTCATTGTTGCCTACGCAATGAATGAAATGATTTTTCTCCTCTTTGAAAATTATTCTCTCACTGCCGTATTCATTTTAATAAGTGCAAATAATTTATTGCTATGTGTAAGAAATTTTGCAATCATACATCATTTACATAAATTAAATCGAATGAAAATCAATGAGCGAGTCTTTAATATTTAGTTAATGATTATATATCTTGGGGCACGGTAGTCCAGTGGGTAGAACGCTGATCTACTAAACAGGGGCCCCAGGTTAGATTCCGGATGACGCCTCTGGGAACCCTCAGCTTCACCCAAGCTGTGTACCATATTTCGGTCACCAGGTCATCCTGGGAATTCACAGGCGGTACAGGGAAAGGAACTGGCAACCCTACCCTTATGCGTAAATTTCAAAGGCTGTATAGGGCTTAGTACTGGGTGAGCACTAATCTCACCTACCAAACCGACCTTTGGGTTGATTACTGTGATTTGATTTGATGATATCTTGATGCTGTACAAACCGGTCGTCGAGACTTTATGGAATCGTATGGGGGCCTGCTAGGCGTTAAAAAATAAAAAATAGTATAGAAATATAAAAATAAAAATTCAGTTGGTAAATAATAAAAACCGATGGAAGGATAGCTAACAGATGACTGACCACCGAAATTTATCAAACTGCGATTTTTTATAACTACTCGTATATTATTTTATAGTTGTTACGTTGTTCATTATTCCCATCTCGACCGTTGCCTTGCTGGTAGAGTGTCCCTTAGAAATGGGAAAATTCATTGGATGAAGCCATAAAAAAAACTGGGAAGCACTGCATCATATGCCATAGATATGGCATCAATTACATCCGGACGCTATATTCTTATTTCGTTTTAAAATGTACGAATTTTTTCCGTTAGTTAGGGCCCTAAAAATATACATTCTTTTTCAATTTAAAATAACCCAGTCACTGAACTAGTCACACATCAGTTACTCCTTTGAAAGTATTAATTTCCGGATAGAAAGGCGGTAGTGCGGTAAGAAATCAATTCTGGTCAAATGGAAGCATATATTCTTGATGAGGATATATGATAATATTAATGAGATGAATTCTAATACTAGAGTAAAATATAATTTGACGGTGGATGTCTGGTGTGGGTACACCTCCTGACACATACCCTAGTGATGGATTACAAGGATTTAAATATAGATGAGAAATGATAGTTTTAGTTAGCACAGCTAGACGGTTCACTCGGTTCAGCTTCTGGAGAGAGTTTTTAAAAGATTGCGCATCAGGGAAAAAGTAAACGGTAAGTAAATAAGTAATTATAAAACCAAATACATAATTGCATCTACGCTGTGAGACAGTACAAACACGCAAGCTAGTTGACAAATGACGAGTCCTTGTAAAATATATGCCACGTTTCGTTAATATGCACTGAGA
The DNA here is from genome assembly GCA_002093875.1 of Calopteryx splendens. NCBI lineage: Eukaryota > Metazoa > Arthropoda > Insecta > Odonata > Calopterygidae > Calopteryx > Calopteryx splendens. The sequence goes on along the minus strand of LYUA01000609.1, from coordinate 145,830 downwards.
TAAAATCATCCACATCTCAAAGTTCATGCGGCTACCCCTCATAATGAATTGAATGAGCTAATGGTATGAAACTTCCAACCGTCGTAAGTGTTCTATGGGAGAGTGTTTAACATTTATGAAAACGAAATAATTACATACGATTGAGATTTTTATTGTCACTTTAACATAAGAAGGTTTCTAAAAAGAAGGACATTATTTTAAGAAAACACTGCTCAAGAAATGGACCCATTTCCAAGATTGTGGCATGCTTGTCACCGTGTTCTAGTGCGGAAATATGTGTCGAGTGATGGCGGAAACCAACTGAATTTACGCGGGTGGGTAGGCGGCAGATACCAATCTCAAAACAAACATGCAATTGATATGGCATCACTTTCATTAATAGAATCACTCATAGAAGCTCGCATTGGTAAGTAATTAGTTTCCATTATTGGAAATTTTGGACGTTTTACCAGCACTAACTTCACACCAGGACGCTTGACACTCGAGAGGGTCTGCTGTCATGAAGGCAAACTGAGAAAATTAACAAGAGATGTCGCATTCACACAAGTCGGTTCCATTGGCGCGGTGAATGCACACGCGTACTGCGAGTAAACACACCACACGAATACGCACATGATGCAGAAATGACTAATGTTTTCCTGACATCCCGATGGGGACCGCGCTTGAAGGGGCAGAGGACGATCGGCAAGGAACCAACCGACCGATCCCGGTACCTTCCAAGAGGCGAGAGACTCGCTATTCATCATTCCCGGCGTCGGAGGA